>PVJO010027750.1:0-19198 GCA_004026905.1 Hystrix cristata
AAGGGAGAGAGGGGAATGGGAAAATATGGAAGATGATGAATGAACCTGCTGTAAATAGGGAGGGAGGGTGCAAAGGGGAGGGGGGAAGAGGGGGGAGAACCAAGATACATCATGTATAGGTACAGAATTAATGTAATGAATGTGACCATTGTATGTAGAATGTACCAATGCATGTTCTTGGTTTAAAATAAAAAAAAAATAAAAATAAAAAAAGTTAATGATATATAGAAGTTTCCCAAAAACATGATATAAACTGTTCTTAATAGAACTCTCAGATTCATATTATCAATTAATTTGATGCTGACCGAATCAATGAAGCAATAGCAAGTATCAGAAGGACAGAATCTAATTCTTTTTTTGGGGGGGTGGTGCTGGGGTTCAAACTCAGGGCCTTACACTTGCTAGGCAAGCACTCTAACTACTGAGCTAAATCCCCAACTCCCAGAATCTAATCCTTGAAAAGTCTTGTTAAGCAGTCAAGCAGAAAATATTGTACACCGCCAAGACTTGGCAGCCTGGAACTTAATCCAGACTTGTCCCATAAGGACAATCTGAAAGAATTAAGCTGGTAAATAATGGAGAAGATTCTCGAGAAAACAAGCTCATACTTGTCAAACTACTTTCCTTTATCACATAGAAAAATTAGCTTTAGCCAGGCGTGGTGGAACACACCTATAATCTCAGCACTTGGGAGGGTGAGGTAAAGGGACCACGATGAGTTCAAGGCCAGCCTGGGCTATGTAGGGAGATCCTGTCTCAAAAAAACCAAAAACATGACCTTTAATACAGAGGCTTCAGAATATTACACTTTCTTAGGGACGCAATTTTGGTTCAAAGTAAAAAACTTTCAAACAATCAGATCTACTTAAAAGTGAAGACATATTCTCTCATACTGCTTTTCAAACGAGAATTGGAACTTCTCTTCCTAGAAATGCTATAGAGCACATTAACAAACTGGAATGTTCTGACTTAAAGATTTCTATGGCTTCTTCCCAACTCTAAACTCATGTTGTCTCTTAGATCACTATCCTTGTCTATTTTTACACATTGCTGCCACCATGTTCCTCTCCAGTAGGGGCCCTACATAACCAATCAAGGGTCAGAACAAGTACAGGGAATAAAAAGAAATGCAGTAGGAATAAAGAAAATTTAAATGATAAAATGGGGTACCCTTTATGCATTTCTCCTGTTAAAGACTAAACAACACGAAATGTCACGTGTGTGGGTGGCAGTGTTGGGGATCAAACACAACAGCCTTGCACATGCTACAAAGATAAGTACTCTAATCCTGAGCTACATCCCCAGCCCCTTGAACTTTCTATTTTAAAAATACTTTCAGAATGTACTTCAACTATAAATATAAGACCAGGGAAAATCGACAACTTCTTATGAGTTTACATTTTAAGAGAAAAATTATAGGAGTGCCAGGAAAATATGGCAACAAGATAAAAAATTACTTTCCTTTCCAAAAAACAACACGATTCTTCGCATTTGAAAATAATACTGCCAAACAGTTAAAGGACTGGTACAGTCTGAAAAATTTTTGTTTGCAGTACTGGGGGCTGAAGCTAAGGCCTTCCCAATGAGCTACACCCCCAGACCTTTTTCACAATTTATTTTGAGACAGGGTCTAAGTCACTAACTTGCCCATTCTGAGCTCAAACTTGGAATCTTTCTGCCTTAGTCTCCCAGTGCCAGGATTACAGACCAACTGAAAAGCAATTTTTAAAAACATTTAGCATGCATAACTTATACCTAAGGCCACAAGATCACACACACATGTGCACACCCCTTATCACAGAAAATTCAAGTACCAAACTACAGCCTAAAAATGGAAGGGTTCCATGCTCTAAATATGTCACTATCTGGTTTCACTCAGAGTGCCAAACATATCTTAAATAAAAATCAATACATCTTTATAAAAAATATCTAAACTGAAATCTAAGGAAATTTCAAAATTGTCATGGTCCATATAAAGTTCTAAATAGCAATGTAATTAACGGAAAGCTTACCCGTTTTAAAATTTTGACCTTGTGCTTCACTGTATCATCTATACATCTGGTTTTGTCATTTGTTGTCATGTGCTTTGATAATCCGAGCTTTTCACATTCCATTTTTTTATCTTCACTGTGAACTTCAACTGTAGCTTGATTTTCAAAAAAGTCTGTGTCTAAAATTTCAGTCTTTTTATCTTCTTCAGCACAGCATTTTACACACACATACTCTTTATCTTCCTCTCCCATCTGCTGTGCTTGAGAAAGACTTAACCCAACACAATCACCATGAAACCAGTCATCACATCTCCCACAACCGACCATAAACCTGAAAAAAAAAAGGTAAAAACTGATAAATATTTTTAAAAATAAATGCCAAAAGTGAGACTAAAGTAAATTTTCAATGTAATTTTCTGTTATTTTCCATGTTTTCCAACTTTACCCATTCCATAAGTTCAACATGGAGCAGTATTCAAGGAATAGTCTATGAAAATGAAACCTTTAAGACTTCAAATATATCCATTCCAGTACAAGTGAGAAAATACTGGGGGGGACCACAAAACACCATTAAAAGAAAAACAGACCTTTGGCAACACAGAATACTGTACAAGACAAAGTATAAAATCTCTTCAATGAGGGGTAATCGCATCTATTATAACCTGATCACCATCCATTCAAGTTATACTTATGACCTAAGATCGGAAATAATACAACTACAGAAGAACTTATTGAAGAAACCGTTAAATGACAAAAAGAAAAAAGCAGCAAGAAAAACAAGTCGAAAACTTAACAGAGGCTCTCAACTGTTTATTAACCACTTAAACTATTCAAAGGCACCTGCTGTCACACGGGTCCAGCTGAAATCTTTTCATGCACTTTCAGGTGTGAAGGACTTTCTTACTCATATCCATGTGCTTTTGGTAATAAACTGAGTGCTAAGTTTTCCCTCTACTGCATTTTCACTGAGAAATAACCTAAGCCTTTAGTGCAGAAGCAAAACACTTGTGGTTCTTACAAAACTAGAGAACTTTCTGTTAAGTTTTAATAAAATTGTAAGATATATAAAGGGATTTAAGGGGGAAATTATCTTTTTTATGTAATTTTTAATCCATTAAGAAAGCTATAAAGCTCACTTTACATACTCATGTTCATTATCTTTGTTTTTCAGGCCAGTAACTCATATGCTTCAGTGAGTGATTCCAGTATGTTCTTTAAACACGCAAGGATTTTGTGCCATTGATTTTGGTGGTCATGGCATGACTAGTCTCAAACGCTTAAACATTTCGGCCTAACAGAAGGATGTTAAAGGTAATGCATTGAGTGACACAGCCAACTCACTCTCAGTGTAGCCGAGGGCCTGTTCCAGGGTCACAACTGCCCTTACGAGGCATTTCTAACGTCACACCTCAACAGCAGCACTTCCTCCCCTTCCTCTCATGCCAAACTACTGCTGTGCTTTGCGGATTCTGCACATCTTCAGTGTCTACAATTAAACATTCTTAAGCCTCACTAGTGATGCTTTGCTAGCTTTATCACTTAAGTCCTATTTCTAACACTGAATTTGGTTTGAAAAGTAAAAATACAAAATGTTTTGTATTCACAAGCCAAGTAAGAAAACTTTTAAACACTGTAGTATTTGCTAAGACAGAAATAGTTTCTCTAGGCTTCAGAAATTTTGATGAATTCCTGTTTCATTTCCAATATTCCAGTCAACAAGAAAAATGTTTTAAATAATACAGGTGCTTTAATGTTCCTCCACTTCAGGTCATAAAGTTAAAAATTATTTCTTGAAAGCAACCATCTAATTTGAATAGCTCTGACATACTGAAGGAAAAAGCAAATGGTGATATCCCTTTATTGCCACAGTCAAAACCTGATCATGACTTCTTCAAATCAAGTTTGGAATGGTTTACGTGAGATACAACTTAAAAACCCAGACCTCGCTTTTGTCCCAAATCCAATCTTTTTTTTTTTCCAAATCCAATTCTAAATGTCAAATTACAAAGTGTTTTCAAATTTTTATTTTACTTAAAACTTTATGATCATAAAACTTATCCATTATACCATGGTTTTTAAAATTTTCTCTGGAAATGTCTCACTGATACTTGAGAGGTTCTAAAAAGCAAACCTCTAAACTATTAACACTGGGTTTAAAATAATGTAGTTAAATAAAATTTTCTCAGAAATGAGTAAAAATGACAATGACCCTAACAGGAAAATAAAATCCACTTAGAATAGAACCAATTACACAAAAATGTAAATACTGATCAACTGTAATTCTGAGACTGGGGAACACCAAAAACTTCTTAAATCATGTTTTAAAAAAAAGATAGCTTCACACACAAAACATACTATACTTCCTTCCTTTTCAAGGTACTATTCTACTTCAAAAACCATGAGAAATGGGGGAGAGACACAGTAGTGAGACTCAACTGTGGCAGTGGGAGTTGGCTCACAAATTATTCTCTCCTTTCTGACTCCATCCTTGAATTACCATTTATCAAGAGAAGAAATCACCTTAAGGGAAGTACTGTAACCTACACAGCAAATCCGACTACAAAATGAATTCTGTGTGGCATTTACCTCTGGGGCAATTAGCTGGACCAAATTAGCTTTAATCGGTTAAATGAAGAGGACAGCAACATTTGAGTTGTCTTCTATTATACGTTCATATACAAATTGAAAACAAAAATCTAAATTAGATCTATAAAACAATTAAAGCCAATTTAAAATCCTAATCTACATTCTTTTTGGCAAGAGCCACACATACACTTAGAAAATGTTCAAATTTCTCTAAAGTGAACTAGAAAGGCAACTCTGAATACTCCTGATCTTAACAAATACATGTCACACACTCACTAACATTGTAGGTCTTATACAAGGTAGGTCTGTGCAGCCCCAGACCATGTTACTGGGACTATGTAGGACCTCCCTATTCTAAGATGCAAGGATTCTACTCAACAGTCAATCATTTGTGATTCACAATTTAATTCACACAGAAAATTATTAATCTATAAAATGCTTAAAATCCTGAGGAAAGGCAAAAATCATTTATTTTAGAAACAAATTTCCTTCTGAGAAAGTCTTCTTGTTTGACTACCTAAAACAATACATTTTGATAAGGAGATTTTCTATTTGTACTTGAAATGTCACCCACTCTACAACATGATCCAAGACAGTATAATACAAATTAAAGATAACAGTATCTTCTGGAGAAGTGGGGAAATGGAAACCACAAGGTAGACAATGTGAAAAGACTAAGACCTGCTCCTTTCAAAATGCCAAATACTTATGTTGAAAAGTTCAAAAGTCGTATTTATTTAAAAATAAGCACAGGACTAAATAGTCTGGTTTTTAAAATAATACATATTTAGTGTAACAGTGATTCAAAAGAATAGAGTAATAAAGAATCAGTATCTACTGTCAGAATACGGTATACACAGAAGTTGCTTGTTGTTAAATACTGCATCTGGCTCTGCTGTGAATATCTGTATGACAAAACATAATGTCCAACTGGAAGCATCAGTAACCTAATCCCAGCTGTAAAATGTGGAAGACACTGAAGAGTTTACAGTCTTCACAGAAGCAAAGCTGTCACAAGCGCTGGGAAATGTCACATTTATCATATTAACAGCCTTTAATGTGGCCAGTGCATGAAATAAAAGCATTAAAATTATTTCCATTTATTTTGCTAATAAATTTATATTCTTACACAGGGATTAAAATAGGAAAATTACATACTGTGTGAAAAGTACATTTTTTGAGTAAATTCAATATATGCAAATAGAAAATAAAGTAGCAGTGAAGACTATTTAAGTATCAATCACTCAGGCTTTTTTATTCACAAGACTGAAGTAATGTGAAAAGCTGCTTCCAAAACTGTTTGCAGTATCGGTTTATGTTATCCAGATCAGTGACAATGGGGGACTCAAAATCTCTACACATCTAATGTTCTAAGTCATTTTCCAGACTTGGAACAACAACTAGGTTTTATAGAGAAGATCCTAAAAGTGGCATTAGGTTATAAAATGATTTTCTAAATGAAACTAACACCTAATCCTCACTTTACAAAAAATAACTACTGACAGTGATGAAGGGACCCATCATCAGAACACGTGGGCAAACTCCCGAGGACTAGGCCATCGAACACTAGCGGGTCCATCAAAACACTCAGTAAAACATTCCACGCGGCTTCCAACTCTGCACCAAAGCTTCCAACTCTCTACCCATGTCAGTGTGGTGCTTCAGAAGATTCTAGCAGATGGAAAAGGGCTGGCTTTTATTAAAAGGGCACTTAATAGCACCATTCAAACAAACAAACTCCCATAGGGAGTTTGTAAGTGGAGCAGATACAGCACTGTATTCAAACAAGTCAACATTTAAAAATGGAACTGTATTCCGTTACACAGTAACCCCCAGCATTAAAACTAGGGCTTGGGCTAAATCACAAATGAAGAAGCCCTCTGACATAAAATTTGTACTTTACAGAACAGCCCCACACTTCTTTCCCATTCTCCCCAACTACTCCCTCCCCACCAAAATAATGTATTACAGAATACTTTACTAAATTGTCCCTCTCTAAATTTTTATGTAACCTAACAATGCTAGAAAAAGTCACTCTAACATTAATGTTCATGAGTAAAGAAGAATATTCAGGTTATTTCTTTTTATACTATCAGTGCTGACAGACACTCCAACAGCAATGTGAACACTTGGATCAATACAATCGTGTAGATGCACACTCCACTTCATCTCATTTTTCTTTTCTTATAAAAGCTACCAAATAAAAAAATACACTGGGGTGGGAAGGCAATGTCATAAAACCATTAAAGATGGAATCCTAAGTAATAAAAAGCAGTGCCAAAATCAACTGTAAAATGTTGAAAGATCTTAATTCAAAAGAAATTTTTGGAATCACTAAAACATTTCAAAAGAAGTACATATTTTCACACTCTTTCATGTTACATACAAATTCTCCTAGGTTATCGAACAGTTGTTTTAACTATCAAATTTTATTACAAGTTTGATTACATTTTATTGCTAGCTCTTCTCAAGCCAATTAAATGCAGTCCCAAGACAGCATAACAATTTTCTGATTTGCAAAAATGTTTCGGTTTTGTTCTCAAATGCAATGACTAAATTACACTATCTAGTTACATGACAAAACATTTCCACATATATCAGCTGTTGATCATACTATGCTTTTAAAAATGTAATAGGATGATACATTTATAAATTCAGTAGCTCCATTTTTCTATCATTATCCAGGACTGATGAAGGTTTTTGTGGTTTCTGCAAAAGTCTTTGTGTATATTAAATAATTTTTATTAAAAAGTTCTCAGACTAAACCCACCCTTCAAAAATACAATTTCTGTTCAACGTACACATGACTCTCATGCACACACACACACACCTGTTGCCATGTGGTTTTTTGCAAAACCCACACTGCTTGCTGGGAGCCCACATGGATTTGCTCTCAAAGGAGGAACTGTGCTCTGAACCTTCTCTTTTCACGGTGGCTATGTTGTCTGGAATGAACAACGGTGGCTCATCCAAAGAAAAGTTTCTGCTGCTTCTCCTCTGGCGAGGCTGCAGGCTCCTCTCGGGTTTTCTCAGTTTCAGCCTGTCCTCCTCCTTACAGGGCTCGAGGCTGGCGTGTTCCGGCTCTCCTCTCACATGACCAGTGACTCTTACTGCTAGCGCCTGCTGCTGAGGCTTATGGCACTGTTTGTGGCTGGAATGTAATGCGTGTCCCGTCTGTGCAGGACCAAGATGACCAGGAAGTAGCTTATCACTCAAAGAATGGGCTAAAGGTTTGGAAGTTTGCACTAAATTTTGATCCGGTGTTTTTTTGAATACAGAATGAGCTTGGTTTTTCACAGCCTTAACCCCAGAATTGCAACTCTGAGTCTTTGATTCCTTATCGATTTTTTTCCTCACTTTAACCGGCCTATGAAAATTTTGCTGGGATTCTGGTTCATCAGCATTTCGTTTCACACTTTTGACATTAGTTTTATTATGCACTACTACAGGCTTTGCTGTAACAATTTTCCTCAGAGTATCTGTGGTCATGTTTTGCTTAGAATGAATTACAGGTTTTGTGTGTTTAGATTTGTTTTTTGACTCTACATAAGAAACACTACTTGACTGGCTGTTTCTATCATTTTGAAGGTTTGCTGTCTCCTGAGACTCCACTTTAATATTTTCAATAATATTCAACTGTTTTGAATTTTGGTCAGGCATATCAGAAAGAGCATTTTCTAAAATACTATCCTCTGGTTCAAAAGCATTAGAGCCAACCACCTCTAATTTTGATTTATTAAACCCGGTGCTCTTTAACTGTGTATCATTAGACTTTGTGTCTTCATAATAATCCAGTCGTTCCAAATTTCTTTGAAGGGAGTTCTCGGCTTTCTCAACATCCATGGTATTCAGTTCCAAATGACTTTCAGTCACGTCATCCACTGAGTCAGACAAATCTACAAGATTCTTTTCTGTGTTGCTTGCATTTATACAAGCAACATCACTAGAAATACCAACAGAAGATTCGGGTTCCTCAATAATTTGGTCATCTTCATGGGATAATTTTACTATCCCCTTTGATTCTCGTTCAAGTTTTTCCTTTGTCCTTCTTTCTTCAACGGTCTCATCCATTTTACCTGAAATGGCATCATTCTGTTCATCTTCCTCCTTATCCGAAAACTTAAACAATGGGCTGTTAACAGTCTTAATTTTACATTCCATCAGAGCTTCATCTTTCTTTTCTTCGAGAGGAACACAAGTCTCTGAAAGAAGTGGACAATTTAATTCATGAGATGGCACACTGGCTTCTCCCTGATTATTACACTGAGACTTGGAATCTGACCCAGCAGCATCCTTCATTTCAAGGCAAGATGACACTGAAGAACGACTTGAAGTCACTGACACTTCCGGCACCGCTTCGATCTGCGCAGTGTGTCGGCTGCTCCTCCGGCTCTCCTTGTGGGACTCAGGTTTCAGTGCTGTACAAACTTCCTCTTTCACCTGACATCTTTCCGGCTGTTTCGCCCCTGACCTAGAGGCAGACACAGTTTTCCCAGATGTTTTCTTTGTGCTACTTAAGGGAGCAGCATTTGAACGCTTGGCAATAGTGCTTTGTCGCAAACTTCTTACTTGTTCTATCACAGGGGGAAAAAGAATAAATAAAAATAACTTAGCTATTTTGACATGTGTTTTTAATTCAGTACAATTTAGAATGTATCACTTCCTTAATCTGACCTATAATACTTATTTGATCATTTTAACAAAAAAAGTACTAACACTTACAATCACATACACTGAAATATATGTAATTTAACGCGAATATGTTGATTTTATCTTTGCTGAAGTTCTTTGAATTCTGGTGGAGGAAAAAAACTATAAAATTCAGAATGATATTGTAACTTATGACAAGGTATGTTTTCATCGAGTCTCTTTTCCATAAGAAAATGGAAGTAAAAATTAGTAAAATGGGCTTCCTTTACCATTAATGACTATCTTAAAGAACATTTTGTGTGTGTGCGTGTGCGTGCGTGTGTGTGTGTGTGTGTGTGTGTGTGTGTGTGTGTGTTGTTTTTCTTTTTTTGGGGGGGTGCTGGGGATCTAACTCAGGGCCTTGTGCCTGCTAGTCAAGCGCTCTACCAACTGAGCTAAATCCCCAGGCCCCCATTATACGTTTTTAAACATAAAAAAGGAAAATGTGGTGGTGGACACCTGTAATTCCAGCACTCTGGAAGGCTGAGGCAAGAAGATCGCCAAGTTCGTGTCCTACCTAGACTAGACAGCAAGACCTTGCCTCAAGGTAAAAATTTAAATTTAAAACAAGCTGGAGATGAGATGTAGCCAGTGATAAGAGCAGCCTTAGTTTCAACTCCTAGTACTGCAAAAATCAAAATTTTTCATTTTCAAAAATTCAAATGCCAATAAAATTTGAACCTACCACAAAAAGGATCTATGTGAGCTGTGAGATACAACTTCAAAAGGTCTAATTCCTTTTTTCAATGTATTCTTACATCACCTTTTAGCATTCAAACTATTCCTAAAAAGTGAACTGTCTATCACAGTACCACACACAGATCACCAAAAGAAAAATATTACAAATAAAAAAGATTTTAACCAAAAAAAAGTAACATAAGAGAAAATAAGGAAAGTATGAAAAATTTAATAGTTTCCCATCTTTAAGAATGCCCTTTTTCTATCCTGAGCTTTTTCTTTAAGAATATCCTTTTTCCGTTTCCAAAACTACACATTTTTCTAGTTCCTTTACATCAACTCCACACGAAAATCATCAATTTTTTAAAGCCTCCCTTTCAAAGCAAAATCCTATTATGCTCTAATACTTCAAACATCTCCCTACTTTGTCAGGTATCATCAAACCACGAGATTCTCAAAAGAAGGAATCTGTCCTGGCGTACTTGGAATAACCCCAGGCAATGCTTACAGTACTCCACACCATCATTAACAGCACACGCTTTCACGCTCACACGGTGCACTGAGTAAAATAATACATGTAGTTATTGACTATTAGGGACCTCTTCTAACTCCCCCAGGACTTGACACACGGTCTTCAGGGGAAGTACTCAACACGTGTAGTAACCATTTAGTAGATCATGAACTGTTTAGCACATGCTCATTTGCATACTTTAGAAATAATTAAAATTTTAATGTTTTATTCAATAGCCAGATGATTTTTAAAAACTTTGAAGACAATGCTATTCATCCTTAAAATAGAATAAATGAAGAACTTTTCACACCCACTACCTATTAATAAGGAAAAACTCAACACTTTCAGTGGTTGCTAAAAATGATAAAGGAACAGCACAACTGTGGAAAGTATCTAATGAGCTATTGTTTTCTAATGGTGACTTACAAAGCAAAAGATAAAGTCACTATTTCTCCTCCAAATATAAACTGTCTTAGTTTGAAACCTGGCTCTTATAGGCTTAAAAATATTTTTTTCTACATTGTTTATTTCTCAAAAGTCTCAAATACCTGTGTGCCAAATAAGCAACTTTTTAAAAAATATCAAGTAAGGAAAACATGAATACTAAGTTTATCTGCTTTTCAAAACCCCACTACAGCTACAATAAAGGGATCTTTTCTGAAATGGCATGAACCAAAAGGAAAAGAACAAAAGAAGAGAAAACAAGGCCAAATTTTGGAAGCCACGTGAGATGAATAAAAAATAATGGAGATGGGAGACCCAAAAAGACAAGCAACTAAGCTGGCAGGTTAAGTAAAATCCAACAAACACCTTGAACACTTAGCCCCAAACCAGTGGCCTGTTCTCTGGAAAAAGGAAAAGAAAATTTCTAGACTAAGGAACATCATGTACATTTGAGAATGGCAGGTACAATATACTGAAACTTGTGAAAATAATTTTGTTGCATACACCAACAGCTCGGATGCCACAATCAGCTTCTCTCCAAGTTCCTATTATTTATTGCATATGCTACCTACTGAGCTCTGGGGACAAGCCTAAATTCTGCTATGAGGGATTCTGCCAAAAGACCGCAGTCACATCATCATACAGTAACAAATCTCAGCTGGCCCACACACTGGAAGGCCCCATGAACTGGTAGTTCCCTACCCTTAAACACAAGCAACAGTCAAAGATCAAAAAGGAAAATCTCTAATGTAAACGATGAGAGCCAAACTTCTAAAAAATAATTTTAAATAAAACTATGCAAGGAAATAAAAATTTTCTGAAACACTTTTAGTATCTCAATAAAGATAAAAGGTACTAAAGAACAGAATGTTACCAAAAGGCCATTCCCAAAACAAAGAACTGGAAATTATAAGTACAAAACTTGATAAAAAGGTTTGATGATAAATGAGATAATTTCATCAGTAAAAGAAGATGATAAAAGAGGTGGAGACTAGGTAAAATAAAGAGAATGGAAATGCCATTTACATAAAAGAACTTCCAGAAAACAAGAGTTGAGAAAATAAAGAAAATTAACAATGAAATAAATAATTCAAGAATTTTCCCAGAAATGAAAAACTCGTTTTCAGAGTAAAGGATCTAATTACATCCTAGATCAATACATAAAATACACTCAAACCAACATACAATACCATGAAATATCAAAATACAGTACTAGAGCTGAAGAGGAAGATTCTGCAAACTCCCAGAAGGCGGCAGGTAATGCACCTCCAAAACATCACTTCTTAGTAAGGCTTAAGGTAGAAGAAAATGGAGCAACACACCTTCAAATTGCTAAAGAAAAATGATTTCCAGCCTCGAATGCTACGTCTACTCAAACCACAATTGCATTTTGAGAACAGGTTCAATAAACCTACAAATAGCAAAAGCTTAAAAAGCACATCTCTATACTCTTTTCTCACAAATAATTGGAAGAGGTGCATCACAAAATGAAGGAATTTGATCAAAGAAGAGCAAATAGGAAATAACAACAAACCACAGACACTTCAAATGAACGGTAAAGGACACCCTTGGTAGATGTGTGTCGGGCTTGGAGGGCCAACACCAACCAGCTCACCCACCATCGCCTGCTCAGAGGCACCAAAGTGATGCTTCCTCAATAAAATGAAAACAAAGAGTCCCTGATACGTACAAATTTCTTTAGGAAAGATTCAGACAACCAGAAGAATAAGGTCCATAGTACACAAGTGAAAAGTAAAAATCATATCTGAAAGACAAAATATTGTAGAGGAAAGGAAAAGTAACCATAGTTTTATTAACTGAATCATCTCTACCAACACAGTCATAGTAACATAGTAATTATTGGAAGGATGTGGAAGTGTACATCTGTGTGAAGGGGACAAGAAAAGGAAACAGAATATCCAAAGTGTGACATCAAGAAATAAAATAAAACAGAATTAAAAAAAAAAAAAGGAGACACCTGCAATCCCAGAACACTGACAGGATGAGACAGGAGGATCACAAATCTGAGCCCAGCCCAGGCCAACTCTGCAAGATGGCCCTGGGGGTTCAATCCCCAATACCGTCGTCAAAAAAAAAAAAGAGAGAAGCAATATATGAATGTTACCTAGAGATTCAAAGATAAGTATCGAAATTAACTGAAAGAGTTAACAGTAGCTTCCTCTGGGAATAGGAAAATGGGTAATGGGTACTAGAAACCTTTACTATAAACTGATATAATCTCAATTTTGACTATCAAAATGTGTATATTAGCAAACATCAAAAAATACGGTCTCTGCTTAAAAAGTTTATAATCTGACACATTTGTTTCTATGGCTCAGATTTTCTAACTGGACCTCTTTGGAAATTACCTTGTGCCATTAAACGAGGTGATTTTCTTGGTGATCTCACTGAGTTTTCTTCTACTTTGTCCCTCAGATTCCTGTTAGGTAAAATTAATTCTTCTTCATCAATGGTATCATTGCCACTTTCTTTAACAACTCCGTCATCCATAATATCGTCAAGACCAACAACTAGAAAAAGATAAAAAGAATAAAAAATTAAGTTTTAAAATTACTGTAGGGTAGTCAGAAAACAATGTGAGAGTTTTACTATACTATCACACAGTCCTGAAAATCTAGGTCTACTCGTAATGTATGTGACATTGCCAGTACCACTACTAAGCTCCCACATCAATTCTGCATGACAAGCTTCTCCCGTGTGAGGTAACATCAAAGAGAGGATCAGTTATCATCTTTCAGGATTTTACCTCAATTACCACTTGGACTTATCATTTGCTATTCTCTTGAGAACGTGGTAGGTAACTATACCTGGAACAGTCAATTATCCCAATGTTGCTTAAAGTAGTCACAAAAGAGTTCCACACCCTGCAAAGCTTGTGATGCCAGGTTCCTGCCGGAATCAAAGAATCTAACTGGGATCATGCCACTTAGAGACTTTATGTTGTAATGGTGTAAGTGTGAGAGTCAGCCATGAAGGGGGGGGGGGGCGGTTGGATGAAAAACACGATCTCCCTTCCCCCAAACGGTAGGAAAAACAATAGGTGTTCAGTACAGCTATGTAATTAAGTCACTTCTCATCAAAAGAGACAGCTGTTTAACTGGGCAGAGGGAAGGAAGACTACAAAAAGATAGACACTGAAAGAAATATGAGTACTGTATTCAGACTGTCATTAGGTATGTTTCTATACAGAACAATGCCACTTAATCAGCAAACACGTGTACCTAATTCTAAATGCGCACCTAGATGAAATCCTGTATAGAGCAAGGGACTATTCAGCTGAGAAGAGCTGCATTCAAATCCCTGCCGGAACATTTAAATTGAAGTAATGTAACCTCCCTTTTAGTTTTATCTCTAAAATGAGAACGACAATACCTGTCCTACCTACCTCCCAGGGTTGCTGTGAGAATCAAATGAGATGAAGTATGACAACTCACTCTGTAAGCTTTAGAGCACTACACAAATGTTAATTATCTTCATCCTAGGGGTTAGAAGGAACCTCAAGAAGTTATCTAGTCCTCATCTCTGTATCCAAGCAGAACTTCATTTAAAAAGAGCTCAACAAGATAGTGGTCTATCCTAAAATTTAAAGAGAACAAAATTCTTTATAAATATACTTTCAAACAGTACAATCTTCTTGAAGAGCAATTTGACAACAAACAGAACCACAAGACTGCTCATACAATTTGACCAAGATAAATTACGAAGAACAGAGAAAAGAATGGACTGTGAAGGAAATGCTGGCCAGAAAACACAATCTGATCCTTGTTAGAAACAAACAAATGAAATGCATGTACTGTACATTTAGACAGATGAGGGAAAAAAGACAGGGAAAAGATGAAATTAAGACCATTAATCACCAGTAGTAATCTATAAGAATACCTCCTTTTTCTATTCTCCAAATGTCCTGCTATAACCATGTAAAAGCCCACACTTTTACCCACTATGCTGTACCAGAAAGTTTAGTGGACAATATGCTTTAGGTAAATTAATCAAAATCTATTTACTATCAGGGTAAAGATAAATGGGAAGTCCAGTTAGGCTGTTCCTTCATGATGGAAGACTTATGTGACCACACACTGACAAACATTCTTAAAAAACTTTTGATGTTGGATAAGTAGGTCCATTGTGTTCACTTTAAAAAGCTAAATTTAAACTACTTCTCATCTCGATTTTATATAAAAGCACATAAACTGCATTTCAAAGCTGCACAAAATTCATAAGAAAAAAATTCAATAGTGGTAAAGGTGGATAAGGAATACTGTAGTTTAATCTTTCTTGCTTCCTCTGTTTTCCAAGTTTTCTATGATGAGCATGTATTTTTTTTATTGCAATCAGGAGAAAAAGGAACAATCCAAAAGCAGGAGAAAAGGCTAACAGTGTTTGTTTGCAAGAAGTGAAAAGGTACATTATGAATTTTACAGCTACACTACAAAGCAGAAACAACAGGATTTAGCCAAATCCAAAGGTCAATTACCCAGTTTTAAATTATTTTATTTCCTAGCAGCATCTGACACCGTGGATTCTTCTCTCCCTTCTTTAATCCCTTTCTCCTCACTTAGCTTCTGGAACATGATATTGTCCTACTGGCACCAGCCACTTCTCTTGAGTAACCTTCCAAAGAGCCTCTTCTTCTTGTTGATACTCACATACTGGAGAACCCAACAGGTTCATCCCTTCATGCCTCTTCTTTACTCCTGCTCACACTCATGTATTACCAAGTGATCCCATCTAGCCCATCTATACCCCAATGGCTCCCACACATATTTTCTCCAGGCCTACAACCATGTTTGACTGCTTGAAGACTGTAATCTGATTAGGCTGTCTAACAGGTATCTCAAACCCAATGTACTGAAAATAAACATCAATTCTACCCATCCTCCCACTCACGCAAAAGAACTACTCCTCCCAGGATATTTTCAGTCAATGAAAGCTCCATTCAGCCAGCTGTTCAAGCCTGAAAAATTCCAGAGCCGGCCTTAGCTCCACTCCATATACCTTTCTTTCCCTACACGCAAGCAAAAGGAACATCCTGCTAGCTTGATCTACAAAATGCCTCACTCATCTCCACAGCTAATCATCATCATCTCTCATCAAGACAACACTATGACAATTTCCTAGCATCCCAGATTCCTCTACTTTGTGCAAACCCTCACCCCATACAGTTTGCACAGTTATCATTGTGATCCTTCTAAAACATTAATCAGATGTTACGTTCTCCTGTTCAGGACTCTCCAAAGTATTCCTAATACATTTAGTTTTAAAGTCCAAAAGCCTATCTACTGCCCAGAGTCCTACCTTGCTGATTCACTCTACTCCAATCACACAGACCTTTCCTGAATATCAGAAAGCACAGACCACCTCAGGCTTTTTGCACTTGCCAATCCTATGAGTGGAGAGCAATTATCAACACAGCTTGCTCTCTCACCTTCGCAGAGAAATCACCACATGTAAAACAGTACACACCCCCATCCCTGCCTACTAAACCTCAGCATACTTTATTTACCTTTTAGAAGATGTTTACTGATGTTACATAGCTATTTACTTTTTATCTAATGAAGCATGAGCCCCACAAACTCAACTTATTTCTGGCTCAAAGACCAAAACCCAGAACAATTCTGTATACACGAGGTATTCCAGAAATATTTACTGAATAAAAAAACTAGAGGAAAGGATGGGTCAGATAATTTTTAATTTTTTAAAGAAAAAAATGTTTCTATTAACCCAAACAGAGAAGCTCAAAGAACAAATTGAGAAGCTTCCCTTTCTAGACATACCAATGAGATAAAGAACATGAGAAGGCAAAAGCAGCACCAAAGTACTACTACGTAACAGAGCAAGGGGAAACTCAAGGAAGCAGGGCCGGGAAGAGTACGCCAAGTATGAAGGCAGCAGCCTCTAGTTCGGCACACAGGAGGAGAGTCAGATGACAAATAGTTATGAAGTGAAGGTGTAAGTAGTGACAATAACTACCGACCCATTTTTATTTTTTAAGTAAGTTTAATGGCGAAAGAAAGGTAAAGGGAACAATCAGTGGCAGGATGTTAAAGGGACAAAAGATATTTTGTTATATGTGTAAGGTAGAGAGTACATACTTCATAAAGGAGGGGACGAATGTGAGTGAGGGAACTAAAGGTAAAGCAGGGAAAAAGATGGGAGTGGAGAGAGGAAAGGAGAAGAAGGAAAGGGAGAGAAAATGAGAGCTTTAGCCGTTTCTGAATGTACTAGGAAGTAACCTGGAAGTTAGGTGATGCCTCAAGGCTCTGCTGCAGTTTGCCTGTGCACTCCAACAGTTCAGGGACTGAAAGCTCAGCTCCCAAATCCCCACGTTAATACTTAGGGGTGTTACATTAAGATTTCACCTCACTCCAGAAAGAACCGCGTATATGGAAAAATCAACCAACAACAAATGCTGGCGGGGCTGTGGGGAAAAAGGAACCCTCCTCCACTGTTGGTGGGAATGCAGACTGGTCCAGCCACTGTGGAAATCAATATGGAGATTCCTCAAAAAACTACAACTGGAGGTTCCATTTGATCCAGCTATTCCCCTACTGGGGATCTTTCCAGAAGAATTAAAATCGTCATACCATAGGGATGTATGCACGACCATGTTCATAGCAACACAATTTGTAATAGTTAAGTCTTGGAAACAACCTAAATGCCCAACAACCAACGAATAGCTAAAGAAAATGTGGTTTTTCTACACAATGGAGTACTACATAGCCATAAAAAAGGACAAACTAGAGTCATTCATATATAAATGGATGTTCCTTGAGAACATACTTTTAAGTGAAATAAATCAGACACTCATGAATACACATCAAATTGTCTCTCTGATATGAGAAACTATAACTGTAAATAAGGACAAAGAGGTGTAACAGATATTATATAAAAGGAAAATAATATACAAAGCAGAGGAGTACTGGAAAGAAAGAAGGGGAAAAGCAGAAAGGCAACAAAGGAAAGAAAAGGGAAAGGGAAAATATGGAAAATTAAGAATAAACCTGCTCTAATTAGGGAGGGAGGGAACAGAGGGAAGGGGCGGGGAAGAGGGGGGAGAACAAAGATGCATCATGTACAGGTACAAAATAAATGTGATGAATGTAACCATTATATGTAAAATGTACCAATACATGTTCTTGGTATAAAATAAAATAAAATAAAATAAAATAAAATAAAAAAACACTTAGGCGTGTTGGAAGTGAATCAGGATTGTACAAGGTCACAAGGGTAGAGTGCTCATGGTGCTGCCTGACCACGTGACGCCTCCCTCCACCTCAGGATGCCGTAAGAAGACTCTCCACAGGTGCACACATCATGCTCTTGGACTTCTGACTCTCCAGAACCATGAGCTAACAAACCTCTATTCTTCATAAATTACCTGTCTCTGGAATTCAGTTACCAGAAAATGAACTAAAACAGGACTAAGCAAAAACCTTGTGGTCACCAACCTAACATCTGAACAAGTAAGACTACATTTGCAATGTTTCTCAAAGTTGAGATTTGCAAAAGCATTCACTCTTGTACTCCTGTTCCACTGGCGCACATTTCCTTCAGGTCAAAAAGTCCATTTCTACAACGAATCAAACTTTACCTGCCTCCAAAGATTCTAGGGCTCTCATGCTGAACAAGACCCTCAACGACTGAAATACCTACTTAACCTTTCAGTGGGTCATGAGAACTAAATTAACAGACCAAGTAGTAAGAATCTTACCTGGTGTTTTAAAAGCCCTGTTTGTTCTGCTTCAGGTTCTCCCTCAGCTAGGCTACCATTCAAAAAGTACGCATCCCTTCTCCTTTTCTTATTAACATATGTTAGCTACAAGAACCACGAGTTTCATTTTGATGTAGTTTGTACATATAAATTATGCACAACATAGGTTGATTGTTTCTCCCTCAAATTACTCCCCCTCTCCCTTCCCCATTCCCTTCATTTTTTAAAGGGTCTATCTTCTCTAACGCCCCTACTCCTCAAACTCTTTAATAAAATGGAAAGGGACGCAATACTTCCCAACTCATTCCTGGAAGCAAGCATTATGCTTGCTTATGCTGATACCAAAACCAGAAAAGGATCCAACCAAAAAAGAGAACTACATGCCTATCTCCTTAATGAACACAGATGCAAAAATCCTCAGTAAGATACTGGCAAACAGAATACAGCAAAGCACCAAGAACATCTTAACACAATGACCAAGTAGGATTCATCTCAGGGATGCAGGGATGGTTCAACATACGCAAATCAATAAATGTGATACACCGTATTATCAAAACTAAGGACATA
>PVJO010027751.1:0-19179 GCA_004026905.1 Hystrix cristata
TAGAAGTATTAATAGTGTCTCAGGCGTTGCTTCCCTGGGGAGCCAGCATCACTTAGTAGACTAGGCAGAATATTTAAATATCTAAATTCAAGGCATTAGCTAATGTGTACGTGTGCCCTTCTGTACAGTACTTAACCTTGCTGAGTGTCATCTGAAAAATAAGCCTCTAGAATGCCATTATCATCCAAAAAATAACACTTTACATATCCTATCACTGTGTAAAGATGTAAATAGATGATGATTAATAGAAATGTATTTATCAATTTATGTGTCATTTGTTAAACAGTTCATGTGAAAATACAGAAAACATGGGTACTAGGAGATAAATGAAAACTTTGAGCCAAATAGTAGGGGATTAATGTTTCACAGATAACAGAAAAGCATTTCCTGACCGTCCTCATTGTGTTTCTTATAATAATCACTTTGTTGCTTTTCCAGCAGGTCTGGTGTACATTACTTTATTTACTAACTACTTAGCAATAATTTAAAATTGTGAAAAAGCTCTGGACTATGCAAACATCTTTATAAAACATACATGAGTGCTTATTATATTAGAGTGTGAATTCTTTAAATGTAAGAACATAATTGATTTATGTGTTTTTTTTCCTCGTAAAGTCAGACTCATGTGAAACATTTATTTTCTCAGTATCTATTTAAATTATACTTATTTAAATAGAAGCCAAATACAGGACCTAAGCTCTATTAGTAAAAAAATCTTTTGGTCCATCAGTCACAAAAGCATAGATATTGTTGTTTGTATTCATCAATCATTTTTATAATTAAAATGGGAAGACATTAGATTACTAACAAAACAAGGAAGAGTCTTCTGTTCTTGAAGTGCACCTGTTATATTTGGGAAAATTCCTCAAAATAAAGTATTCAATAGTAAATATAAAAGGCTCATGCAAAATGCTCCTGATTTCTACCATTTTTTGGAGCCACTAGTCATAAGTATTCTTTTAATTTCTGGTCCCAGCTTGTTTAACAAGCTTACAAAAGGAAGTTTAAGTGTCAGTGACTGCTAATATTCTTGTCGTTTTCCAGACTATCAAAGACAATGGCTCATCAAACAGAACCAATCTTCCTTTGCCTCTTTTCAATCAGTCAGGGTGAAATGTTTGATCCTAGGCTAGGCCAGATCAGTGTTCCTCCTCAGTCGGAAGCAGTCACGAGAAGATGGACCATAGGGCCTTCTGCACCCTAAAGAGTAAAGGCTCAAAGACAGAGGTGGTGTTGGTAGGAGATCGGGTGGAATAAAAGAAATAAAGAGAAGTACCTTTTTCCCCCGCAGCCCCTCCAGCATTTGTTATTGGTTGATTTTTCCATATACGCGGTTCTTTCTGGAGTGAGGTGGAATCTTAACGTTGTTTTGATTTGCATCTCTCGGATGACTGGTGATGTTGAACATTTTTTCATATATTTATTTGCCATTTTTATTTCTTCATCTGAGAAATGTTTATTCAGTTCAGTTGCCCATTTTTGGATTGGGTCTTTAAATTTGAGAGGTTTAATTTTTTGAGTTCTTTGTATATTCTAGATGTTAGACCTTTGTCTGATGGATAGCTAGCAAAATTTTTTTTCCCAGTCTGTGGGTTTTCACTCTGCTCTATTGGTGATTTCTTTTGCTGTGCAAAAGCTTTTTAATAGCATATGGTCCCACGCACTGATTCTTTGTATTGTTTCCCGTGCAGTCTGGGTTCTGCTCATAAATTTTTTCTCTAAGCCTATGTCTTCGAGGATTCTTCCTATTCTATTCGCCAGTAAGTTTAGTGTTTCTGTTTTAATGTTTAGATCTTTGATCCACTTCGATTTGAGTTTAGTACATGGTGAGAGACATGTATATAGTTTTAGTTTTCGACATATGGTAAGCTGATTTTTCCAGCACCATTTGTTAAATAGGCTATCTTTCTTCCAGTGAGGGTGTTTGGCTCCTTTGTCAAAGATGAGGTATTTGAGTGTGTTTGGGGATAAACTAGAGTCATTCGTATGTAAATGGATGTTCCTTGAGAACATACTTTTAAGTGAAATAAATCAGACACTCATGAGTACACATCGAATTGTTTCTCTGATAGGAGAAACCATAACTGTAAATAAGGACAAAGAGGTGTAATAAATATTATATAAAAAGAAGATAACATACAAAGGAGAGGAGTACTAGAAAGAAAGAAGGGGAAAAGCAGAAAGGCAACAAAGGAAAGAAAAGGGAAAGGGAAAATATGGAAAATTATGAATAAACCTGCTATAAATAGGGAGGGAGGGAATAGGGGGAGGGGTGGGGAAGAGGCGGGAGAACCAAGATGCATCATGTACAGGTATAAAATAAATGTGATGAATGTGACCACTATATGTAAAATGTATCAATACGTGTTCTTGGTTTAAAATAAAAAAAAAATATCTTTCTTAAAAAAAGAAAAAAGAAATAAAGAGAAGTAGAAAGGAGACGAGGGAAATCATAACATTAAAAATGAAAATAACAGCCTCATGACACCAAACCAGTTTAACTTTTTTTTTCCTCTCAGATCAAAATAAACCTGATTAAGTCCTTTTCACCCACAAATAGTTTCAGCCATTCTCTTTTAACTCGCAAATGGACTTCTCTGCCCTATGAATAAGCCACCTCTTTTTTTCTGGAACATAAGCTTTTCCCTATGAATGGGTCATTGTCTTTCTCTGGGTGGACCATCCTTTTTCCAAGCGGAAGACAAAACTTCCTTTCACGGATTTTCACCATCAAAAACACATACATATTTCCAGCTCCAAACTGTAACACATGCCTCTCTCTGTCTTGAGGGCCTGCATACTATTTCTTTTGTGTGCATTTTTAATTTCTGCCCGTATGCATATATATGTATGTACTGTGGCTATATGGATACATATTACACATATTAAATGGTCATAAATACAGATCATACTCTATGAGACTACAGTAGAGTTCAGTGAGATATTGTATTTTAGACATTAGTTTTAAAATCTAAGTTATAATTTCACTAAGAATGTAAGAAGCAGATGAATAATTGATGTGTAGTTTCTAGAAACCTGCACAACGTTGTACCTGTAGTCAAAAATTCTGTATTGTATGCTTGAAAGTTAAGAGAGTAGAGCTAAAGTTAAACAATATTTTAAAAATATGTCAGAAAAAAGTGATAACATTGGCATTGTAGCATAATAAATAGAATACTTTATGCATTTCTCTTGTTCAGAATTGTTAAAGGCCAGTAGCGCATCAGTCTACACATTTGTAGCACAAAATCCATTTTTAGGGCCAAAAAAGTTACAAAAAATACTTTTTCAGTGCTCAGAATCAGTGCAAGATACCACATAACATACAAAAATAGAGAATGTAAGCAGTAAAATCTAAATGGTGTTCGCCCCTTGAATTTTCTACCAACAGTTTTTTTTAAGTTTCTTTCACTTCACAAGGTGAATGGGAAGCATCTGCCAAAATGTTTAAACATTTCGAATACATATCCTCACTAAAAGAGCCATTTTATTATTCTGCAAATTATCTATCTTAAAGAAAGTTGAGACAGCCATACCTTGAAATCATACATAATTCAAAAATTCCTTTAAGCAAAATTAGGGTGGATGTGGAATTGTGTTGGACATGCGTTAGACATGAAATACTAAAGAGAGAAAAATTGGTCAGAACTTTTTATTATACAATAAGTTGAAGATCATGCAAATGTAGTCATCCCTAAGTCTCTTTTTTATGTCATTTGTGATTCAAATAATATATTTTGTCCTGAATTCTCAGTAGACTATCAGTGTACTTTCGTCTTCTCTGCATGAACTCCTGAGCAGTTTCATAGATCAGAACATCTACACCCTGTTAGTATTAAATGCCAGTGTTAGTTTATCCTGTGAGAAATGAAGTATGTGTTAGTGGAGCTGTCACACCATATGTTCAAACTGCTCACCTTTCTCTTTTCTCAGAAGAGAGAATCTGCCATTTGAGTTTTTTAACCTCAGTCTTGATTTCTCCAGTGAATGTTATAGGCCAGTATGACTGTAGTCCATCATTTTTCAGTGACAGTATTGACTTTACATAATGCATTCAGGAAAATGCATTGATCTACAGCTGTGTCTTCTTTCTGGAGAAGGCATCAAAGGCTCAATAGTGGTGGGAGCATTTTTCCTTAACCTTGAGTATCAGTACATGCAGAATTATGAATGATTCAAAGGTATTGTCTGTACTGTTGAACGTGATCTTTTGCATGGCTAGGTGCGCATTTGATGATTGTATATAGAGAGTATAGAATGCCATTCTACCGTTGAAGATTTTATAGTAAATATAGAAATAAGATTACATTTATATAACATTGGCAATAACTAAGTAATTTAAGTTGATAATAAGAAACCAAAGCTTATAGCCATTACTTGTTAAATAGAAAAATAGATGTTTAAACCATGATTTTCCATATTCTATCCTAGTTCCTTTTTTATTATGCCACACATTTACCACAGTTCTGGTAAAGGGTGCTGGTTCTTATGTCATTGTCAAATATATTGCCAAGAATTGGATGAGTCACACAGATGCAAAAGGACAAGCAAGCAAACTTTACTTAGAACACAGTACCCTTGAAGAGGAGGAGGCTCACACTGGAGAAAGGAAACTGGTCTGAGCCCTGAGGATATGGCTGGAGATAGCTCTTATTTCTGGTTAATAGTCCAAGTCCCTCCCAGAAGGCTGTCCTAGGTGTGTTTGGCAGCTTATGTGGGTCAGGTCCTCTGTGTTAATTGTGCCTGTCCTTTCGCATAATTCTTTCTGTAGTAAACGTACCTGTGAGATGCGATCCATATGGATGACTAGCTAACGAGTTTGTCTGCAGTCAAAGGTTACTTTTGGACACTTTGATGTGTTTCTGCACCTGCTTCTGAGATGGGGATTTTCCCAAGAACTATTTCATGCTATTTCTTCCAGGGTGGCTATTTTGTGAGTAAGTGAGACAAGTCCCTGGGCAAGATTAGCACCCTGAATGATTGATGGGGAGACGTTCCTTAGCATGTGATTGATAGGAAGTTATGGTCTGACTGATGCTAACCACTATTCTGTTTTTCTGTGAGAGACCTGAACTCCTGAAAATCTTAAGAGGGTGAAGAAAAACAAAAGTCCATCATCTGTAGCAGCTTTCTGCTGGGCGAGGGGTACACGGACTCCTATTTAGGTGGAGGCAATGAAACTTACCCTACGTGGTCAAGGTGGTCCAGGGGACCCTGTAAAAGAAGATTTAAAGCATTTCCCTTTGCTTATCCTGAGTGTATTTCTGTGCTCAGACTGTGAAAGAGCTAGCTTATTTCAGGGGTGAGGAATGTTATTCTTCCTTAGAGAATCATTGTCCAGCTCTATCCGAGAGAGCCAAAAAATCTTCATAAGTGGAAAGTTGCTGCTACGGTTGGAGAACAAGTTACACATTCATCAAATATAGCCTGGCATTGGGAGGAGATAATCTAGATTCGTCTGTTAAGTGGGCACGGGCCAAAAATACAAAGAAGGATCTCAGAAGAGAAGCCAGCCAGGATTACTGAGTGAGGTTATTACTGAGATTGTCATAGACCATGATGATCAGATGATTCAGTTTGGTGAGACTGCTTTCTACCTTTTGAGATTTATCCAAGAGCAGCAGGTCTCATTGAACATCACTCAAATTCTCCCAATTTGAACTGAAAGGAGGCTGAGTACTAACCTATTTTGTAAAACTACCTCAGCCTGGGAATTTAAACTTTCGTGTTGATTCACCATTGATGGCCTCCTCAGTCCCCTCCCATGAGTGCAGTTTCTAATGGAAATATAAGCTGCCTGAATGCATATCAGTGGAAGAGGCCATGGAGAAGCCATGGAGGATGTCTCACCCCAGGCCAACATGTCCAAGGACAGGGTTTTAGGTCCACAGGATACAAATGTCTTTGGAGTTTGAACTGGAGCCCTTTGTGGGATGTCTCAAACCCGGCCTTGGTGAGGGATCCTAGCAAGGAGCATAGACTGGAGCTGTATCTAGAAATTGGGAAGTTAGACCAGTTGAAGGACCTGGCACTGACCACTGCAAACTCTCTTTCCAGGTAAATGGCAAAGTTTATAGTATGGTATATAGTATAGGGAATTTCCACAGAGAAAGTAGAGAGAGTGCCAAGAAGAGAAATGCTGATGGCCTTTTGTTACATCCTGGTGAATTCGTAGGAGAAAGGCTGACCTACATTAGGTGGGCATACACTAGGGTCCCATAGGGACCGTGCACTTACAGAATTTGGCCTAGTTCACAGGAATTCATCATCAATACAAAAGGGCAGATATCTGGTGGTATGACTGTGAGGGACCTGGAATACTTAAACTCTAGCAGGGTCCTAACTTCGTGTGAGGTTAAGATCAATATCTTCTGAGACAGTGTTATTTTAGAGGCTTCTTGGACTAGGATGACTTTGGTACTATTTCTCTTAGGCAGCTGGACCAATGCTGTGCTTTCTCATCTAGTTGTTTAGCTAAGTAGGCCACTGGCTGGGTCTCCAGGCACAGGCTCTAGGTTAGAATTTCACTGGCCATTCGCAACTTCTCAGCCACAAAGAAACAAAAAGGCTTAGTTAGGCCTGGATTCCTAATGTCAGGTCCTATATCATGGCCTGTTTCGGGGCTTGAAAAGTCTCTTGAGTAACCAGAGTCTACTGTAGGTGTTTAGTTTCTGGCTCTATGATTGCCTCATATAAAGGTTTGGTTATTATTATAAAAGTCCTATGTGACAGCATCTAGACATTCCCAAGAGTGCCTTTAGCTGTCGTTTAGAGTCTGGGGGTCACAGTCTTCAATTTACCTCTGTTCTACTCAAGAAAACTTCTCTGTCCCAGCATCAAAGCATATCCCAAGTAATTCATTTTACTGTTGAAAAATCCAGGCTTTGTTTTGGGGTACACTGTTCCTTCCTTTTGCTAGAAAAGTGAGAGTCTTAATGATGTTTTGATAATTCCTTAGGTGGACAACAATTAAGGCAGTCATCTAAATACTGTAATAGGCCTCCTCCCATCTCAAATTTAGGTCTTGAGCCAAGGCCCATGAGAACAGATGGGGGTTATCTGTAAACCCCTGAGGCAAGACAGTCTATTGATGGTGGAGCCCAGTTTGGGGATGTTCCTGTTCAACAGCAAACAAGTATTGGGAGCTAGAGTCCATGGGCATAGAAATAATGCAACTTTCAGATCAGAAGCAGAGAATCAGTATCACCTGGGGTCTGTGGAAGGAGGGTGTAAGGGCCCGCCACCAGGGGTTGATAGGCACTGCCACATCACTGATGATGCTGAGATTTTGCACCAGGTGATATTCTTCCAATGGTTTGACTGATAAAATAGATGTGCCACATGGGCACTGGTATGGCATCAGCACCCCTGTGGCCCCAAATTCATCAATAATGGGCTTTAGCGCCAGCGTAGCCTCACTTTTAATTCACTGTTTTTTATGAGGATATGGGTTAGGGTTTCTAAGCTGAAAGACCACTGGAATGGCCTTGATTGTCTGCCCCAGGATTCTGATATATCAAACTCAACGATGGACCCCTGACAGAGATTGAGTTGGTTGGGTCCCAGGGGCTCAAGACATGGATTGCTAAAGGTTTGGGATGTAGTACAACCTGTAACAGAAAGAATATATTTCTTCCACTTACCAGTGTAGGTCATTGTGGATTTATTGTGAAGTCAGCCTGGAAAAGAAAATCTCCCAGCTAGCAGTCTAATCAGTTTCACTCAGGATTGAAAACTAGTGATCAGTTAACTCCTCCTAGGCCCACAATAGTGCACTGATGGGGTGTTGATTTGCCCTGATAAGAGCTTAGAATCCAGATCCAGTAAGAGACCTCAGTCTCTTTTTACACTGACTTCCAGAACTAAACGAGGTTCTCCCAAGGTGACTGAGATGTTCTTGTGTAGAGCCCCCTTGAGCTACCTCAGATGCTGTCGGTCTTCTGTCTATGGTGAGTGATGACCTCATCCCCTCTGGGAGTACCTTTTGGGTTGACTTGTTTCCCTCTAGTGCCTTGAGCCTTGCTGCAGGCCTGATCAATGATCTTGGCTTCCCTCTTTTCTTTAATTGACTCTCCTTTGCTAAAGACTAGAACTCAAACTGAACAATTCACTTATCCCTATCTGTGGACACCGTTGGAGTGTTTGGAGCTTCTTCTCAATGTCTAATGCTGATAGGCTGATGAATATTGGCCCAGGATAATTTGGCCCACCCTGGACTTCAGAGTCCACCTTAGTATATTTGCAGAGGGCCTTCTTGAGTAGCTGTTGGGAAGCTACTGGTTTTGCTTTAGAGACTTAACTAATAGTTCTGAGCTTGTCATAGTTTATGGGCTTTAGCACGCTCTTACACATACCTGCTAATATTGCATGGAAATATAACCTCCATTTGGATGTTCAGTCCCCAAGTCTTATAGTTCTACTCAGATTCTTCTTGAGCCCCAAATGGTGCCTCAGTCAATTGGTATTATTGTGCATCACCACAAAGTGGTCATCACTGACCTGTCTTGCAGCTTTCAGAATCCTTTCCATTTCTATTGTCGTGCAGCAAGAAGCTGGCAGAAACCGAACATCTCACCGGGGCAAATTGGACATCATCATCAGGATGGGGACCACATTACCAAACTTCTCCATGTCCCAGTGTCCTCAGAGAATTTGCCTGATTTTTTTTTTTTTTTTTTTTTTTGTGCACAGTTGGAAGTTTACAATTGAAAACGATACCTATACTCATATGGTGTTTATTGTCCCACCGCCTCCTGGAGAAGGGGTGACAGTGATGAGTTCAAATTTTGAGTTTTCTGAATCTGGGGCACTGTTGTAAGTGGACCGACATCTAGCACCAGGTGACCTCAGGAGGTTGCCTTGATCTCCTGGGGGGTGCTGATGGTGTGGGCTGGGAAGGAGGTAGCCCATTGGAGCAAGGGGATCTTTGGTGGGTTCAGTTCCCAGAGAGGGACCAGGCCTGTAGCACGATTGGCAAAGGTCAGGTTTTTTGTGTAGACCCAAGGAGGCTTTGATTTAGGGTATTTCCAACCATTTTCCCTGTCTTTTGTACAAAAACTTTAGTTGGAATATGGTGTTATAATTTATCCTGCCATTTGTGGGCCTGCCGTCTCGGTCCCCAAGCTTGTGTATTGACCAGATTCTATTACACAGGAATATGAGACATTTACTTTAGCATCTGGGGTTCAAGCTACCTCAGTATCTGCGGAGGCATCCAAGCAGGGAGTCGGGTAGAATGAATGAGCTGTTCCCTACGATGAGCCGCTGGGCATGTGGAGCAAAGTTAGATTGTGGAACCTTACAGTGTACCACCCAGGTCAGTGCCTGCCCTGCTTCGCACCAGGATATCTCCTGGGAAAACCGAACACCTTGGGACTTTGGTGCCAGACGTCTCTGGCCTTAGATGGGCACTGGCGCCATCCCTTGGACCTGTGAATTCCCAATCTGCCACAGACTGTTTCCAAGCTAAGGAGCCCAGGACTGGGGTGCCAGTGTTGTCAATTACAGAATCACCCAACATTATGATATTCCTGTCCTAAGAGGGGGGCAAAAAAGGGTGTTTGTTGTCATTGCTAACAAGTGAATTGGAATTTTCTCTCTGGGAGTCCTCAGTAAAGCCAACCTCTCTTTTAAAGCAGTTGCCCTTGTAGGCTCCCATGGGGCAACCAGGCTTGCCGGGACCAAAAAAAGAAAAAAAAAAAAAGTGGGGTAAGGTGGGGTGAATGGGATACCAGGATGCACCAGGGGTGGATGGTGACCTCAGCATGATGGCGAATGGCACCGCTGTGTCCTTCTTTGCATACCCAGCACAGGAGACAGTAAAGGAACATTGCTGAGATCCAGACCAGAGAGGAGAGTGGGGACATCGGGGGAAGAGACTGATAATTTGAGAGTCAGTCTTTTAGCTCTGTCAGCCGCATTTTAACCACAAGGAGGTTTAGAAGGAACAGATCTTTTGCCTCACCAAAGCAATAAGAGCAAAATCTTGAATAGCCAAACATACATATTTTCTTTCATAGGCTTCATGCTTCACAAATTTTTTGTTGTTGTTGTTGTTTGTTTGTTTGTTTTTATACTTTGACCTACTATTGCCTCTGTCTTTCCTTTTTCCACCCTGGGAGGCAAAACATTATCATATAAAATCCTTTCATACCAAAAAGACATTTTCATACTTCTAACTTTCTTCATATGTCCTTCTCTGTCCATCTTACTGTTTTCCTTTTGTAACAAGCCTAGTAGCCACTTGGATTTCAAAAATCCCCTACTATACTTTTTTCCTTTGCTCTCAGACTTATTTATAGATGTTTACATTCTAATTAGGACTGGCTGACCAACAGGCTTCCAAGTCACCTTGAGTAGCATCCTTATTTTAGCATCACCACAAACAACAGGAGAACAAGTTAAGCTCTAATTGCAGTTTAAGAACTACTATAACGCACAAGAAATGTTTTAAGCATGCCAATTGGGCAAAAATGCCAATTCAAATTCAAAAGTATAATTATCAATCAGCCAAGATGTGTCCCAATGGGTTCTTGTAAACTCCTCAAAGTTTGCCAGGAAGGCTTGTTCTCTCCCCTCATAGCTCTAGAGAGGAGAGGACCCCAACTTTGTTATTCATTATGACCCACTACATACTGCATACTATGCAAGAGTCCTTTTTTCCCTTGTGATATCCAGATTTGTAAATTGGCCTCACGGGACCTCAGAAATGAAAGCCAAAGCCTTTGTTAAAAAGTACCAGTTTCTTTGACATCTAGGATGACAGAAGAGCAATTTGGCAGGTAGGGATGGTGGAAAAAGAAGAGTTTGAGGAAAACGAAAGAATGGGAGACAGAAAGGTAGATAAGGCATTATAGGGGAAACCCCCAGAACTCAGAAGCAACCAGGACAAAACAATTTTTGTAAGCATATAGCGTGGTGATGAATGAAGATTAAAGAATACTTGCAGTCTGGGAATCCAGAAATTAACTTTTGGGAAAAAATTAATTCTTAGGTTTTAGACAATCACTAATAAACCAGAGGCTATATAATGCCTAGCAGCCAACAACCAAATTGGAGAAGGTGACTGTGAAAGCGTTTCTTTCCAAAATGAGTACTCTTTGATTTTGTGAGTCCTCTCAGGAGGTAAGTCTGCATAGAATATATTCCATATATAAATCATAAATTACGGCAAGAGCAAAGCAATGTTGATGTGGAAAGTAAAGTAATTATTCCCTTCTGATGATTGGTTCAGACATGGAAACGTAGCTCTTACATGTTCGTATTTCATTACTGAGTCCTGAAAATGTTACAGTTTATGTACTCCAAATAATTAACAATTCTAAGAATGCTCTCCAATTTGTCCTTACATGCCTTTCCAATAACTTGCTCTAGAATGCCATTCCTAAATTTCTCTGCCTGATTAATTCTGAGCTTTTTGCTTTAATTTTGAAGTCACCTATAAGAAGATATTTCTGGCTGAACTATTTGGGAGTCTCACGTTTGCGTTCCACAGTTCTCTGAAATATTAAAGGAAAGCAGAGCCAGACAATAGCTAAAGTAGTACAATCAGATATTGTTCAGAAACTATTTAAATAAGGGGAGAGAGAGAGCATCCTCAAAATAGAACTGGGATCACTTTGAACTCCTGAAATGAGAAATGAGAATAAGCCAAGGAGTAGCTTGAAGCATTAAGAGTTGTTGGGTGCAAAATTACTAAGGGTCTCTATGAAGTGTAGGAGAAATTCTTACTAAACTGACAAAACAAGATAATCTTAAACACAATCTACAGTGAAGAGATATGTACGGTAGGACATTCTTGTTAAAACTAGGGTAAGCATGCCTGAAAATGAAGGCCAACCACAAGGCCTGGGCAAGCAGATGTCTCAGAGGAGCCTGACTGAAATTCGGTCAAGCAAAGAGTCTTTGTTACTTCTATGACATTCATCACACAGCACTGAAATAGCTTTTTAAGACTGTTTTTCCTCTGCCTAGTCCTCAATAGATTGAAAACTCCAAGAAGGCGGGTAGCATTCTGCATTAGTATTATATTCTTCTCAAATACATAGTACAATGCTGTTACACGCAGTCAATAAATATTGAGCTCAAATTCACTTTTAAAATGCAGAGCATACAACAAAATGTGCACTACTATTAATAATCTTCAAATGTACAGTCTTTAGTGGCAGATATTCATTAGTGATTCGACACAGATTCTGCAATCAAATGGTAAGTACTTCCAAATGTAAACTTTCGATGAAAGTGTTTATGTGTATTTAGTAATTACAAAAATAGAGACTATTTACTTTGACTATATGTTCTATCACTAAAAGGTTTAGTAATGCTTTGTTTCAAATATTTCGCATAATGAAGAAAGGTCACTTTTACATTAGAAAAATGAGCAAAACTAAATAGCTGTCTCTCTTTTTCAAATGAACCCATATACCAAATTATTAAAATTTTCTCTGGTATACTGCTGTAAATATTGTTATGCCCTTAGTTATCCAATATAGATGTCGATCAATTAACAATAATATCTACACATGACAAAATATACTTAAATTGTTTAATGGGGAAAAAGGCAAAAATTCAATTGATTTTTTCAATTATTTATTTGTTTTGCTTTGCAAATGTGTAAAATCATATTCCCATTGCTTTAAGCTAAAATAGAACAAGCATTTGTAGTGTATATAATGATAATGATATTAGAAAATTTGATCATTGTCTTAGATATCCATAATTAAGAGTACACTGCAACTTTAGATTTACTTTTGTTTATTTTAAGAAAACATGCTCTTTAAAAGAAATAGATTTACTTGTCTTAATCTGAGTCAAATTAGTCTACCTACAAAGACAACAAAAGCATAATGGCAAATAGCAAATTTTCTGCAGCACAGAAATAATCCTATTGAGACAGCATGGCATCACATATGGCATGCCAAACCACTCTGTAGAGACACCCATGGTTCACTAACAGAATGGTCTGCATTATTGCAGAATATGCAGACATTTGATAGTTTAAAACAAATCTGCTACATTTTTATACTAGTTTTCTCCTTCAGATATTCTGCTGCCCAGGTTATTAAAAATCAAAACACTGCGACAAAAGTATGAAACTTTAAGCCTGTTTATATCATCAGCCATCTAGTAGTCTGATAGCAGAGCTGGTACAGTGAACCAAACAAGGTGGTGATTACAAAACTTGTGAACTGTATTTTCTACTTGTGCAACATGCAACACTGAAATTCATAAAATAATTAAAAGTAAAGACCACAATCCTATGTAATTCCAAAAGAAGAAATGAAAAATATAACATAAAGTAGTGACTGCAAAATTCTCCATGGACGATTAATTCTCTTAACTTCAGCATCAGCCTATTTCTTTTTATTTAGTTTGGTGAAGGTCAAAACCAGGGACACGCCAAGCAGGCGCTCTACTACTGAGCTACCTCCGCAGCACAGCAGCCTATTTTCTTTTTACTTCATTAATATTATAGCAAAACTTGAAACATTTTGACTGTATTCTTGGGCAAGTTGAAGAGTCTGCAGGTTAGAATGGATTTTCCAGCTGATTCTTTCTTAACTTTCCTGAAAAGAGCACCGACACTTATATTTCTCTGCTACCACAAAAAGTCTTCCTAAATCTCTTAATATTTCCTCCTAAGTTTCATTTAAGTTATTTTTTTCTTTTTTTCATTAAAATTTAAATCAATACACTGAAAAATAAGCTTTCTGAAACCAGAACACGTGTTGTAAAATCTGTCACAACATTTATGGCCAATAATTTAGGGGAAAATTTGCTTTATCAGTATGCTGAATAAATTAATTTAGATTCATCTTTAGTTTATAAAAATAAATATAAGATGATCAAATATCTAATTTTGTATTCATATATATTTTAATAATTTTTGCCTAAGTAGAGATTATAGATTAAAAAAAAAATCGTGTAAGTTACCCTTCTTGAGTCGAAGTTTTAAAATCCACTTGATCATTATTACCATCCTTACCAATAATACACTGTAAAAATGCTATGAAAGGGAGTGAACAAGTAATTCCAATTTTCTTTTTCCTGTATAATGGTAGTTCTGGTCACTGTAATGTGTACAATTTTCTTCAGCTGCGAATTTAGCTGTTCAGTGTATTTGCTTTGTAAGACTTGCTTCTGGTGCTGATATTACATCTTTATAGGGACTATTTATTGATGATAATTTCTATGGTTTACTCATCTTATATTTGGTACTCAGCCAAAATATTCTTTTGGATAAACAATAAAGTTAAATAATATGAAATAAATAATAAAAATATAAAATAAAATTAAAATTAAACTTTAAATGATATTTATATTGTAAAATGTTTTAAAGTACTCGCATTCCTATTTTTTGTATACCTGTCAAAGCAATTTATCTTTCAAAAGAGTATATCCCAGGATGAAGAATCATTTTAGATATCACTGGCTGATGATGTTTAATTATGGAAAAAAATCCATTAAAAGAAAATAATTTTTAGTGGGGCATGGTGGCACATGCCTATAATCCCAGCACTCAGGCGGCTGAGGCAGGAGGATTGCCATGAGTTCAAGGCCAGCTTGGGCTACTTAGTGAGTTCAAGGCCAGCCTGATCTACATAGGATGACTGTGTCTCAAAAAAAAACTTTTTTTCCTACTTCTTATTATCTTTTCCAAAACATGAATTTTTATTCTTCATCTGTAAAGGTATAAAATATAATGCAAGGGGTAAATGTATTTCTGGTTGGTTTTCCTTGAGGTAAAGTAGCAGAACCCTTCGATTACTAACAGGCATTTGCTAATAGCAGATCTTGTACGTGTAAAAAACAATGTCAGAAACCTGTGACAAAACAGAGAGCCCTGAGTGATGAAGGGAGGATTTAGGCATAAAACTGGGAGTACGTGCATGAGGTGATTTAGAAGAGAGTTCTATGTACCTGTATGAAAGCGTACATTCAACAGTTTCATAGTTGAATCTTCACAATGTTTCTGAAAGGCCTGACCTGAATTGAATATCACAAAACAGAAAACACTCAAGCACAAGGAATGACTTTTCAAAAATGAATTTCGAAACTAAATATCTGCCTTCATATTATGGGTTATTATTATCACTGTCCTTCCACGTTAGACCAGATTGAGAGCTGCCCCTAGTTAATTTTCTTACAATGAGAAATACACATTTTAAGGCAAGATTAATTTCTCTAGAAGCAGATATCTTATTCATTTAACAGCAAGATGCCTGGCATAAAATTCAGTTCAGTTGTCTACTTTCACATGTGGATATTAAGTATTTGAATTGTAGCTAAAGAAAAATCCACACATAAACTGATGTTTAACTCATGTCTACATTTCGTTGACGAGGCAAGCCTTCCAAAGCAGCCCCTACTGAGGAAGCACTGCTCTGAGCTAGCGCAATCCTAAGAGCATGCGGATCCAAATGAAGCTATAAAGGAAGAAAAGGCCAAAAGAAATATTAGTAGTAACAGAGAACCACAGGACCTCTTCTCGACCAACATACATCAATCTTCTCGGAATGCATAATACTTTCTTGATAGCTTACAAATTATATAAAACTAAGACTTAAATATAAATCCTTTGTGATAAATCAACATAAGAATAAAGTATCTAGAACGATGGCAAATTTAAAATATCACACAAGACAGAAATTTGCCTGTTATTAATTTTAACCTGTTCCTAAGAATAATTTTGGATATAAAAAGGAGTTGAAGCCCCACATATTTAAGTTTCTTGAAGAATGTATAATTTGCTTATTCAATAGTAAAGTCAGAACAGTGAAGTTTGAGAACCTTTATTTCCTGCTTTAATAGATTATATGTTACCCAAAAAGTGAAGAATCTTGCCAAGATGAGACACTGGCCTTTTGAATACTGGCTACAAAAGAATATATGTGTCAGATGTTAGCTACTGCCTTGCTGGGATGATTATATTAGACAAATACTGATGTACATATTAGGGAAAAAATTTCACAGTCACCTATTGTTATTCACTTTCATAGTCATTTTGCAGGGAACAAGACATAACAAAATTAACACAGCAGGAAAGGAGCTATTTACTAAGTGGAAGCTGAGGAGAACAAGAGTGATGGCAGTTAGAGAAAGAAGCAGTAGCTCTTGATGTCAAGCTCCTCTGTCATATACCATCAGCTGGACCATGATCAGGGCAGGAGAACTGTAATAATCATCACATTTACTTCTTAGATGAGACGACGGGATGGGAATTGTGCAGGGAATCTGTAGCTTGAGTGGGGGTGGGGGAGAATGGGTATATCGGGTTTGTTCACACATTAAGTCTTACAATGACTGACACTCAGGCACTAGACATACAGTTTCTTCAAATAAATAATAATTTGAGCGTATGGGTATCCCGATGTTTTAAAGGACAAAACATTCAGATAAAAAGAAATTGGTATTAATAGTGACAAGAACTATTTAATTTTCCTTTTTCCAGAAATCTTTTTTACTATTATTTTGCTAAATGGTTTCTAGTGCAGATTCTCCTCTCCTTTGACCTAAGTATTGTTTGAGAAGTCTATATTCTTACTAATTACAAATTCCTATTTATTTGATACAGAAGTTGATATTACACACCTTGATAACATTTCACTAGCTTATTTCTTCTGCATTTCAAGAAAGGCAGCTTGGCTAATGGGAAAAACACAGCATTGGGAGTAAGGTAACCCAGTTTATAGTTTAGATCCTGGTATACAGTAGGTGCTTAATAGCTGTTGCTTTGCATCCTCTACTCTAGGTAAAAAATCGCTCGTCTAACCAAACATTAAGTTCCTAAAACACGAAAATATTAGCGAGAAAAAATAACTAACCTCTGAGATAGCCTGTTGATGTTCTTAAGCAATGCGTTTACCAGTACCTACCTTACAGTCTTTCCTTTTTTACTGAAATATGACTCAGTTTAAATACACAATGAGAAAAATAAATAAATACATACTTACATACATACACAATGAGATACAGTCATAATTTGGCTTCAAAAATTATAGAATATTTTATAATATATCAGTATATTGTCCTTCCAGACATTTTAATATGCAAGTTTAGAATTGTTATACTTGCAAGAAAATAAACTTAAAATATACAGTTTGAAGGTAGAAGAAACGAAATGTTTTCTAGATACAGAAAAAAAAAACTAAATCTTGACATAACTGGAATTTATAACTTATTGAAAACAACACTGAAATATTTACCTAATAAAGACCACCTTATACTACTATATCTGTCTAAGATGCCCAAAGCTGAGCACTTTACTCCATTCCATTAGTTATATGTAATAAAGTTTGTTTTTCCCTTTTGCTGAACAAACACTTGGAAATAAAATAAGCACTTGAGCTATGTCAATATGGTTAAAAGAATTAAATAAAAGGGCAACAATCTTGTAAATGCCAGTCCTTAAATCATTTAAGGTAACCATCAGTATAAACTCAGGAAAGGTTTTTTGCCTAAATTATCTGGATTTAATAATCATCTCAAATCTTTGCTTAACCTACGAAGATGCAATCTGAGGACATTTAGTGCATTACTGCCAATTTTTAAGGCACTAAATTGTCCCAAAATGGTCTTGAAAAGGTGACTGTGCTGCCAAAGCAACCTAACTTGTTCCCTGGGATTGGGTCATGCACTGATGTAAATTTGACTTACTGTTCCTAACAGTGCTTCCCTGTATTTACAGATTGTATATTGGTGGGGCCTTCTAAAAGACGCACTTTCTAGTAATAAAATTATCCTACTTATGCATTTTACTAGATTTTTGAGAAATTCAGTTTGTATTATCTCAGCTCATCTCTGGATTTTTCTTTCTTTTTTTTTTTTTTTTTTTTTTTTTTTTTTTTTTTTTTTTTTTTTTTTGGTGCCGGGGATCGAACTCGGGGTCTTGCGCTTGCGAGGCAAGCACTCTAACCACTGAGTTAAATCCCCAGCCCCTCATCTCTGGATTTTTAAGTACAGCTTCCCCAAACTCATCAGACTTACTCTGCTTTTCAATTACTATGCATGAATGGTGTTCTTAAATCACAAAAATCCGTTCTCAGGCCTTCAATTATCATAAGTATTTCTCACTAAGAAGTGCACATTTAGCAGTACCGTTTAGAGTTGCTGAATGTTCACACCACACACAGCAGCACTTAGTGTGTTGTGGGGTGTTGTAGACCAGTTTCCCTAGATGTAATTTAAGAGTAGAAAAGGATGGTTGGTAGCTATTCTCATTTCTCACTGGACATTGTGTCTTTGCATGTAACCGGTATATATTTTTGTGCAGTCTCTCTAGAGAGATGATTGCACCTGATAATTATTATTGTATGTGATACTACTCTATGAGACATTTTTATCACAGCTGTGTAGTTTTAGGATTTCCAGTAAAATATATTGACCTCAGGGGGAAAAAGCAGTTGCAGAGCACTACTAGAGCATGTTGCCAGCACTTATTTACATCAGCAAGGACAACGGTCTGTTAAGTCTTCTAAACATATTTATAGTTATTAAGAGTGCATGTAGGCAGTGTGAATGTGTTTGGGAGAATGTAGCTCTGGTAAAATGTCTAAATTTGAATATTGCATTCATTATAATTACTAGCTTACTTTGATGCAAGTGTAAAGTTGACATAATTTTACCAATATTAATGAAATAATGTGTGTAAAGATATTGTTTGTCACCGAGTGTTTTCCAGATTTATTACTCTTTATTCTTATTGCTGTTCGCATTATTCTTCCATGGACAGACGAAAGGAGGCACAGAGAATTTAACTGATCTGTTTTTATTTCACTACATTTCTACCTTGACACATTCCAGTTAAAGAGAACAAAGCTGGGACACTGTGATCAGATTTTCTTGTACTGTATTTTCTAAGAAATAATTGAGCATAGCAAAAAAAAAAAAAAAAGAGCTCTGAATTCCCACACTTGCTTCATGATGGCCAGCACACCGTTATCAAAACCTATCAAGGAAATTCTATACTCCTGAAAGACAAAGCGATGCCTAAATGCCTGACAACTCTAGCTCCTCAATGGCAAACTTCACAGAATTCAATAAGCCCTTTATTTGTGGCACCTTATAGTACTAGTTATTGCTTGTCTGTCCTTCTGCTTGAGAATATTTTTTGAAATATGGATCATTATAAAATAATGCTGTGGGGAATCTCTTCTTCAAGAATATACTGTTACTTGGTGT
>PVJO010027752.1:0-19177 GCA_004026905.1 Hystrix cristata
TGGATAGCTAGCAAATATTTTTTCCCAGTCTGTGGGTTTTCGCCCTACTCTATTGGTGATTTCTTTTGCTGTGCAAAAGCTTTTTAATAGCATGTGGTCACAAGCACTGATTCTTTGTATTGTTTCCTGTGCAGTCTGGCTAGAAAGAAAGAAGGGGAAAAGCAGAAAGGCAACAGGGGAAAGAGAAGGGAAAGGGAAAATATGGAAAATGATGAATGAACCTGCTGTAAATAGGGAGGGAGGGAGCAGAGGGGAGGGGCGGGGGAGAGCGGGGAGAACCAAGATGCATCATGTATAAGTACAGAATAAATGTAATGAATGTGACCATTATATGTAGAATGTACCAATACATGTTCTTGGTTTAAAATTAAAAAAAAGACAAATTGGTAGCAAACTTTTCTGTTTATTAATAAAATTTTGTGTGCTTCATTTCTTGTGACTGGAGAGGCTTGAAATAATCAATAATGTTATTACTCAATGATTGTCTCTTGCTACATTTCTTCCAGATGTTTGATATATGCTTATTATGTTACTGTGAAGAGTAACTTTTTAAGCAATAAAACTCTTTAATATGTGAAAAGATTTTCAGATTAGGAAACAATTCACTTCTTTATCTTGCAACCAAGTGTTTATATTTGTCAGTTTATGATGTTATAACTAGGACAGACAGAAAGTTAAATTGTTTCACTGAAAAACATTTCTGCACCTTAATATGTTAAGTATTTTTCCCCATCATGTAGTAAGTATTGAAGGCTCATTTTCAAATAAAATTTTAGTTTTTTGCTATAAAAAAAAATGAAATGCTTCAAAACTAAAATATATTAATTTAAAAATTTATAGTTCTTTTAAATTCTCTGGAAACAAGTTGATACTCTTCCTATGACAAAAGAAAAAAAATAACAGCATTTCCTCTACCTCCTCAGAGAAAGAACACAGCTCTAGTAGCTTTCGAATTAGGAGTCAGGTTGCATTTTACACTAATGGGACTGCATATACATTTGAAGTGTTAACTTGATTTCTCCAGTTCATGCAGATCTAGCTACTGGATCTACTTGCCATGGAAACATTATCTTGATGAGACGTGGGCTCCTTATCGAAATGAGTCATGCTTCTGCTAATGACAGTATGATTCTCTTCCCAGAGCACTGCAGCAACTGATTTTTGTGTTAGGAAAAGAGGGAATGTTTCATGACTGTGTGGGTTGTAAACAGAACAAAGGGGTTATCTGCAATTCAGACTAAAAATAAATTGCAGAGTTAGCAACAGCATTCTCACCAAGGCCCTGCTCCAGGAAAGCTTCAGATGAAAATTTATGTTTCAAATTTTCCTGAAGAAAAATTCAAACATAACACAAAATTGCACCCTACTTAGGTTTTATTTTTCTCTACAGCCTGTCACTGGTAAACTTACTCTTCCCCCTTATGTAATAGTAAGATGGTACAATTTTCCCAAGTATGTTGTTATAGGGCATTAAGTGTTTGAACTTGGGGACTTAAATCCACTGTCCAGCCAGGAACAAACCATAACACTCTTAGCAGACAGTGCTGCCAACCCAAGAAGGACACTGGTATAAATGTGAAACAAGAATTTATTATTTAGCTTTCTAGATGCTTAGTGAAAATAGAACACAGTAAAATGAAAAAATTTTGTGTTAACATCTGGTAACAAACTCCATGACCTAAAACTCTATGTGTTTCCTTTTGTAAATATTAATTATGGAGTCTCTGTGCATACATAGCATCAATTGTGATTTATAAATAGTATCCCTAAATGAAACAGTAAAAGCACCACTGCTTCCTGTATAGGACCATGAGCCCACCCTGCACTAAATACTGCTATTTAGCTTATGATGCCATCTCTGAAAGACTTTTTCCAGGTTCATTTCTGACTCTGGGCCTGCTTTGCTGCCTAGCTTGTGTGAGCTCTTTCTTCATAACGGAAATGCGAACAGGTAATGTTTGAGCATGTGGCTTGTGTCCTGATGCTTTATTTTGCAGCAGTGTCTCGACCCTTTTGATAGCAATACTCCTCTATACTTGTAAAAATTACCCATAAACCCAATGTGTTTATATGGGATATATTTATTTTTATTTCCTTTATTAGAAATTAAAACCAAAAAATTAAAATGTTTGCTAATTTGATGTAAAATAACAATAAAATCACTACACAGCAACATGAGTAACACATTTATATGTGTGCAATAAGCAACTGTATTTTCCAAAACAGAGAAAATTTATGAGATGAGTGATACTTTTTTACATTTTTTCAGATCTCTTTCATGTATGACTTAATAGAAGACAGCTGGATTCCCATGTCTATTTCTCCATCCAGTGTCTAACAATATGTGGTTTGGGTTGAGGCATATGAAGAAAATGTGGTCTCACATAGATACGTGGTTGGAAAAGGGAAGAAAATTTTAATAGCTTTTTTTTTATTATAGTGGCTATTGTTCTTTGATACTACACGTAAGCTTGACAGTGGAGGTTTCTTAGAAGTTACAATGTAAAATTTACATATACCTTCTAATGTTAGCACATTTTGTTATGTAATATCAAAAATTAAAATTTGGTAGTATCATCCCTAAACTCACCCGAAAAGTTTGTAAGTATTGGGAAGATGTCAAGCTCATGGAAGCCAATGCAAGTTTCCAAAATTTTTATTTTTGCTGGAAAGCTTGAATTTTATCATTGGCAAAAATAGTGTTGGCTGTTTTCCTTGAAGTGACAGGCTTATTTCATTCATTTTCAAGAAAAAAGCTTGTCAAATACCAAAGTCTGAATAACCATAGGTGGGCTGTCAGTTGTTCTTTCAAATAAAAATAGTTCTCCACGGGAAATGCAGCAGGTTTGTCCTGCAGCTCAGCGGCCAACCGCTTTTCCTCAGACGACAGGGAGAGCAGGAGGGTATTTGTGTACTTCCATTTTGTCACGCAATATAAAGTATGTTCAAAATCTAGACCAAATCAATGATCGCCGTTTATAAAATCAATTTTTACCACCTCATCCAGTACATTTTTAAATAAAATAGGATTAAAATATTAAATGGGATAGAGTAATTCTACAAAGCCCCATCATGCAGCTTTGTGTCATTGCCCTAATTCAGGGAGAGGCATCAGCAGTTTTATCGATCAGGACTTCTGAGCCATCAGTTCAAATGTCAGTGTAGTGATGAAGCCAGCTCATATGGAGTCAGAAGGAGTCTTTTACTCAGGCAGCAGGGGCCCACGTCATCTGCTGTCTTCTCCACTCTTACCTCTCCTGTCTGCCTGCAGTGGCAGGACCAGAACAGACAAGGGCGGCGGGATCTTTTTCCCTTAAGCATTTCTGATCGGCTAGTTTGGGCTTTCTCAGAGCACGGTGGTCTTTAGGTGGTTAGGTTTCCTGTGTAAAGGCTTGCTTTCCTCAGAGTCTTCAAAGACGTGCTTCAGAAACGGTCCCGACGGGCTTTCTGTTGTAATCCGTTGAGCAAAGCAGTCATGAAAACCCGCCATTCAGTGGCAGGGAATACGGACCTGCTGCTCAGTGAAGAAAGTTGAAGTAATTTGTGACCACTGTTAAAATGCCACAAAGTGTATAACCCTGAACAAGTTGCTCCTTAGAATTGCCCAAATCTTACAAGACTCATTTTCCTTTCCTATAAAATGGGGATGATAGTAGATTCTATCTTATATGGTCTCAGTGAGCTCTAAATGACCCAATTATACAACTCCTAATATTGTGCTCCTAAATAGTGTAATTCATTGTGTTAAGTATTATAGTCACTCTTTGCTTTATAATTATTATTTTTTGAGGGTACTGGGGATCGAACTCAGGGCCTTGTGCTTGCTAGGCAAGTGCTCTACCACTGAGCTAAATCCACAACCCCGACTTTTATTGTTTTTAATACCACTGTTTCATCGGAAACAAAAATTAGGCATCGACTCCTTGGTTTTAATTCAGTTTATACTTTCAGAATTTCACTAGATTTGGATTCCTTGAATTTTAAATTTTTTCTTCCTTTATGCGGCTATCATAGTCACATTGGTTTTCCATTCTTGTTATTCCCATGGAAACACATAGCAGGGCTGTATAGCCGGAAAACAGGCTTCTTTCCAGGCTGTTGGTGACCTTGTATTGATATTTAATACCAAACAGGTCTCAATCCAGTTATTGCTCAAGTTATGGGATATGTTGCCTGGATTATGGCCCAAATCCTACACTCTGATACATACTGATCAACTTGGCATTGATGAAGACAGCTTATCTATGATGGCTCCTGCCCATTTAAGTCATCTCTTTTAAGAGTGTGCTTTTTCCAGGTGCATCCTTTTTATGACAAATGCCTCAAATTTGTCACTCTTTACAGCAGAGTAGTATTCCATTATGTTTTGTTTATCCAGTCATCTGTTGATGGGTATACAGGCTGCTTCTGGGATTTAGCTATTGTAAACGGGGTGAATTGCAAACATGTATTAGGAAAATTTAAAAAAAAATGTGTTTCTTAAAATTCCAATTTTTATTTATTAATGTGCCATTTGACAGTGTGATGCTAAGATACTGCAACTCTTTAGCCTTTTCTGCTCTTTAACTTTTACTATGGAGCTGCAAAATCAAATGTAAAAATATGGTCCTGCTCCACATATAAATAAGTTAGAAATGACGAGATATCTTCCCCAAGTCTACAAAAGTAGGAATGTGTGTTTAGGGTCTACCCTGCTACGTAAGTAATTTTGTTGATAAATTTAAATTACTTCATCCCTGAGTACAGCAAATGTGCAACTGAAGTGTGCACCTAAATTTAAAATTGAGTTATAAGCAATTGAGAACCCATACAGAATAAGAGCATATTGCTACTCTTAAAATACACGTCAGTATGTTTTTTCCTAGAGTAACCTTAGTAAATGGTACAAATGGTCCTAGATTAGCAAGCACCCCCCCTCCAGCTCTTGCTCAACACTGACGGTATTTCCAAGCCTGCATCTTCTGACTTCTTGTCAACTGGGGTGGCGGCACGCAGCTTCTACTGAGAAATTCATTTCTGATGAATAGAATTTTGATGGAAATAGTATTTTTATGTGTTAATAGCAATAGTAGCTCTAATTTTTAATTTTTCCCCTTAAAGGTAATGAAAAAAACACACAAATATTCAAGAAAACGTCCCATCAATTAAATCACATTATTTCCAGAATATGTAAACTTGGTTTCCTTTTTGGGTCCCACTAGTTCTAAAACTGACTTCCATTATTTGTGAAAAATCACTAATAATTCTCCTATTTAGGTGCCAGCCTTTCTGTATTTGCAATCAGCTAGAAATGATCTGCAGGCCTACGTTCTTTCCTGTTGCCACATCACACCTCAGACCCTTGTGTCTCTCACAAAGTGATCCCTCTCACTCGGGAAGCTGCCAATTAGTATAATGAGTAATGAACTTAACCAGATGAAACATTTTCATAGAAGATTGGTTCTGCTTTCCTAGTGGTTTAAGGTGGACTCAATTATGTTCTCATAATGCCATTTGGTCTCCATTTAAAATACAACCAACCCTTGGTGACTTCATTTTCTAAATCAGAGGACCGTCACGACTTGACTCCAAGACTCACTGTAAAGTAAGTGGAAGTAATCAAGACAGTGTAATAGCAGCAGAATACATGATTAAAATTAAAATTAACTACTTAGCACCCTCTCCTCCTATGTAGACTTTTACATTACTTTATCATTTCGCTTTGATTCAATGTTATCTTTCTCTTTGTTCTCTCTCTCTCTTCTGAACTTGTATTCAGGCAGTTTGGTAAATTACAAAACATTATTTACCCTTTTCCAGGGCTCTGGGCCAGGCCTGTGGCCTTATTCAGCCTCTTTTCCATTCCCCCAGAGCCCTGCGCTTTCACAGCTGTGACACACGACACAACATTTCTGTCTGCTTTCCTCTGCTCCTCGCTGGCTGGTAAACTCTACGAGAGCCGAGAGTGTTCATCGTCTCAGTCAGTGTTATTTTCTTAGTGTTTCACAGTGTCAGGCACAGCAGGCCTCAGTATATGTGTTCATTGTGAGTCAACAGGTTATCTTGCCTGCCTTTGGCCTCCGCCCCTTCACTGTCTCTAGTGACGTATTTTGTATCATTTTCCACTGTATGTGTTTAATTATTTCTTTCATGTGTGTGTCAGCACTGCCTGACCCTAATTGGGTAAGACATTGTCTATTTAATCAATCTTTTTCCATGTTCACAACAGAATAGCTCATGTAACCAGACTTTTAAATTCAGAATAAATTGCTCTGAAGTGAAATTCTCTTAAGCTCAAGGGTAGGGATTATAGAGTTTTCCATTTATATTGTCTCACACTTTTCTATTTTCTACGCAAAAAGATATTCAATAAATATTAAGTAGCATGAAATGGGACTGCAGAGAAAATATCGACTAAAGATACCAGAGGGCCCTGGGGATATAGCTCAGGGTTTGAGCACTTGCCCAGAATGTGTTAGGCTGTGGGTTTGATCCCTAGCACCACGAAACGAACCAAACCAAAACAAAGCAAAGCCATTGGAGTAGCCAGTGGATCTGATCCTGGTGGTTTTTGAGGCCCCATGCCTTGAATTTGGGCCTGTTTGATGGCAGCCAAATCTTGACTTAAACGTTGGTTAGTCCTCTGGCTTTGCTGTGCTAAGCCGGAGTTTCTGCGTCTTTAAAGTGGGCTTCATAGAACTTAAGTCCTTGGGGGTCATATAAGAGATAAAGAGGATAAAATTTGTTACACTGTAGATGTGGCAGAGTCATTTATGATAGTTGCTTTACTATTTTCCTTCTGATCAATTTATAGTTATTGTTAAGATAAAGTAGGAGATTTTTTACATCCAGGTGATACTATATACAGTATTTACTGGCTTATTTTCTTTTCAAACGAGATATTGTTAAATAAATATAAAGATCTCTAGGAACTTACACTTCTGGACAGATAGCAGTGCAGGCTGTAGACACATTATGTTACAGCTTACAGAGATGGAGAACTTTGAACTGGACCTAGTGTCAGAGGCAACAACTCTGCTTGTAATTGGCTGGTAGCTGAGAAGTTCGATTCCATCATGAGTGGTGGAAAATACTATTTCAGTTAAGGAGGGTTGGTGCCTTAAACTAGAGTACAAGATCTATCATTTTATTTTATAGCAGATGATGATTATTCCTGGCATATGCATTACAAAGCACAATGTTTAACACTGCAAATGAAATCTTCGAAAATACATATACCTACCTTTTAAAAAAGCAGAATTGCAATCATATAAGTTGTCATGTAAGTTATCCTAAAATCTTATTCTTGAACTCTATCACTGTATCTTTATGCAAAGGAAGCAATTTTATTTCTAAATAATTTTGTGGAAAGCACACACAAAAAAGGTAGCCTCATTCCAAATGTCTGTGGCATTTTATTTTGGAATTACTTAAAAATAGTATTAGGGAAAGTTGATGAAATTCTGTTATTTATTCCCTATGTGATAAACTGCAAGTTAAGATATCATTGGATGAATACTTAAAGCTGGGTTAGTTTTTTTTTAAATTTTATTTTAATGGTACATTTTAGATGTACATAGTGATAACATTCATCATGGGGGATTTGTACCTGTACATGGTATATCTTGTTGCTTCTTTTTTCCCATTCCCCTCCCTTCCCTTCAGCCCATCCTCCCTTCTTATTTACAAAAGCTTTGTTTCCAATTTTTCCTTCCATTTCTTATTTCTCTTGTCCCTCTGTTCCTTTTCCCCTCCACCTCCCTTGTTCCTTTTCCCATTTAGACATTTTCTTCCCTTTTTCATACATTTTAGTCTTTATTTACACTTTCAGCTTCTCACACCAGAGAAACAATGTGGTATTTAAACGTGTCTGTCCAATTTATTTCACTTAAGAGTATGATCTCAAGATGCATCCATTTACCTAGAAATATCTCAAGCTTATCATTCTTTATGGCAGAATAGTACTCCATTGTATAAAAAAACACATTTTCTTTATCCATCCTGCTGTTGATGGGTATTTGGGCTGTTTCCAAGATTTAGCTATTACAAACTGCCACTATAAACATAGATGTGCATATATCGCTGCAGTATGATGCTTTTTGGGTTAGTTTTTGTAAGAAAATTACACACACAAACATACACAGCTGTTATGTATATTGTGATTTCAGGAGGCCAAATTTATTTACTACAATTACAGACACAACTGTATGATTACAGTTCTTTCCTGGGATAAAGCTGGGCTGCAAAGATGAGTGCAGTTCACAGCGCATTTGAAAGTCTTTGTGGGTAGACTTAGAATTAGAAAGTAGAAGCCAAGTTTTTGTGTTTCCTTTTACTAAGACTCCCTTTCAGGAATGTTACTACCCTCTCCTGGGAGGAGTAAGAAGGTGAACAGAGGCTAGAAGTACTTTTTCCATACTACTTCCTTTGGGAGAATGGATTGGAAATTTTCTCTATGAAAACCCGAGGCACTTCTGTGTGCATGAGGGTGTAAGTGTGTATGTGTGTGTGTGTGTCTATGATACAATTGCATATTACATTTCTTGTTTAATCTCTCTCTTCCTATATATGTATAGGTAACTCTAGAATATGTATGTATATGTGTGTATGTGAGAACAGATATGTATACATACACACATGCATTTTCTTCTTAATACCATACCTATATATACACGTGTGTGTGTGTGTGTGTGTGTGTGTGTGTGTGTGTGTGTATGTGTATCCCCACACATTCCTCACGGATGATAAAGAGGAGACAAAGAATAAACATAAAATAGAAAAATAAAATAGAAAGAGGCTTCAAGCTTCTTTGTGTGAGAAGTCAGACTAGTCATAGAATCCAAGACGGAAGGCAGTGGGAAAGAATATCAATTGACTTACTGATGGTAGATTGCCATCATTTCTATTCATGTTTGACCTTTTATTACTGTATAACACGCTATGCCATCAAAGTCATAAGTATTGGTTCATCACTTGACCCTTCAGAATGGTAAATTAGTATGTAACTATCCCCTCAGAAGTGCATTTTGTCTTTTCATACAGTTTTCCATTTCTGTATAATATTTATTCATTTCTTGCTTACAATTCAGGTTTTTTCCAGAAAGTGCTGGGGTGACATTACGTTATAAATTCCTCTATTTATGTGCTTGATTGTGGTCTCAGAACTAGAGCAATAAAGAGCTTTGGTAAATAAATATCTTTTCTTCCTTCCTTCCTTCCTTCTTTCTTCCCTTCCTTCCTTCTTTCCTTTCTTCCTTCCTTCATTCCTTCCCCCCATTTATTCTGAAGATCAAAACTAGTAACACTTGCATCCAGAAGTAAAAAGTCCCATTCATATTTATCCATCATCTATTTAAAATATCCATTGATAATTTTATTATAGTATATAGTTCATCTTCACTGAATTTTTTAAAAAATTTTTTTATTTTTACCAAGAGCATCTAGTGGTACATTATATACATAATGATCATAATCAACATGGTTATTTTGTACCTGTACATGATGTATCTTGGCTTTCTCCCCTCTTCCTCTCCCCTCCCTTCCATTTACCCACCCCTCTCTGTCTGCAACAAGTTTATTTACACTTTTCCATTTTTTCCCCTTTCATCTTACTTTTCTTTTAACCGTCTTCTTTATCCCCCTTTTCCCTATCTAGTTCTCCTCTCTTTTGAATACTATCTCTTTTTTTTAACATAATATCTATTATACCCCTTCGTCCTTATTTACACTTATGGTTTCTCATATCAGAGAAACAATTGGATGTGTACTGATAAGGGTCTGATTTATTTCACTTAATAGAGAGAAAGAATTGGATGTGTACTGATAAGGGTCTGATTTATTTCACTTAATAATATGTTCTCAAGGAACATCCATTTACATACAAATGACTCTAGTTTATCCTTTTTTATGGCGGTGTAGTACTCCATTGATCTTCACTGAATATTATACAAACTATTTCACAATATTTTTGAATAAAGACTTAAAAGATAGAAAAATATGGTTTTGTTAATTTTGGAGTTTGAAAAGGAATTATCTTGCAGTAATAAAACAATTCACACGCAAACTTCATGTGTGCTTATTGCTTATTGAATTTATTAGCTATTTGTATTTATGTTCTTTTTCCTGCCCATATTCTCTGCCAAATGGTATGGGATGTCAATATAAATTGAAGATGCCATAACAGAGCTCCTAGACAAAGTAGCTGTGCTCTGAATTTAACAAACTACAGAAAAAAGGAAGAAATATTATTTATACTTGTCCAGATGACTGAAATATAAAGAATATTACTTAATATAATGAGCTCACATTATATTTTCACCTTTAATTCCATTTTAAAATCTGTTTGAATTTATTTGCTCTACTTTTTTTTTTTTTTTTTTTTTTTTTTTTTTTTTTTTTTTTTTTTTTTTTTTTTTTTTTTTTTTTGTGGTGCCGGGGATCGAACTCAGGCCCTTGTGCATGCAAGGCAAGCACTCTAATCACTGAGCTAAATCCCCAGCCCTGCTCTACTTTATAATATAAATAGTGCATATTTATTTATAAAACAAGTTCTTTGTAAGTACTAAAGAATTCCATGTTTCTGTTTGTGTGTTTTAGCCATTCCTCATTTTAAGAAATCTGTTAACTTGTGCTTATCTTTCTGTACACATTATTGGTTTTTCATGACTGAAAGATACCAATGAATACACTGACACACAGCTTTCTTAAAGAAATTAAACATTCACGTTATAATGACGTTTGTTGATTCTTATCACTAATGACTATTTATTACATAGAAAGATCGAATTATGTTGGATTAGTTGTAACTTTCCCTTTATTGACCTTAGAAGAAATAAGTGGTTTTTCTAAAAATAGCACTTGGATCTATTTAAATTTGAGTTAATAGATGATTGAAGAGTTCCCTTGTGCTGAATCCCATCGTGTTGGGGTGTGTGTGTGCAGGGGTGCGTTGCTGGCTTTCTGGCGCTCTTCTGTCTTTCAGTACTCATCCTTGCTCTGTGTCCAGGGCCAGCAGCTGCCACTCTGCGTCGTCCCGCTCCCATGCTTGCCCCGCAGCGCTGCTGTCTCTGCAGAGGGGGAGGAGGAGGAAGGACCCTCTGTCTCCATGACAACCTGTGTCCTCCGGGAAGCTGCTCAGAGCTGCAGATCCCAGAGCGTGATGGGGGAACGTTTCTGAGCAGAATCCTGCCTCAGTCCTGCGCTTTCCAGAGCAGCTGGCTAAATTATGTGTGCTTTCTCCCAATGCTACGAGTTTTTACGTAATTCTGTTACCCCAAACCTTATTCTGCAAGGATAAAAGTGCATTACAAGGGTTCTTCTCGCCTCTGGCATGTAGTTTTACCCACCCAATTTGTATTATCTCTAGTTTTCTAGTTCCCTGAGATGATTCCAGTATTAATGACCGTTGGAAAGCCAGCTCCTTTAGCCTGTAATTTTGTTGTGATCCATTATCAATATTTGAAAGAAGAGTGTCTGTGCTTGTGTTTCAGCAAACTTATTGGTATATTTGAAATTATAGCACATAAAATCCATTTTGCCATTTGACAAAATTGATAATGTACATTTATATTGTGTAAACATTATAAACAATGTAAATTTACATTAACTCATCAGGGAGAATTGATTTATAATTGCCACATTCTGAACAATATTTTACAAATAATTATTTTTTAAAAATGAACCCTTCCCAGCACATGAGTATTTTTCACGTTGCCTCCTGTCTGTGCCTGCAGATGGGCGTTGGCTGGCACAGTTCTTTGCTTCAGCTCTCTTCACCTTCTATTACGACAGACTCTCCAGGCTCGTGGCTTCGGCTTGCATCCTCAGCCAAGTGACGATGGCTCGTCTTGCCAGTGTGGTAGCCTTGGCTTAGCAATGTGTGGGTGCTTTGTGTAGCGTGAACTTAGATAAGGCAGGACTGCGTAGCCCAGAAGTCTGTCTTTGGCATAGTTCTGTCCTTGGAGGAGAATGACAGCCACACACACACACACACACACACACACACACCCTGTCCTTTCAGGATGGTTCCCTGGCCCACACAATATGCTATGTTGTGTCTGCTGCTGCTAACCTGTGATGCTAGGGGCCTTCTGCTTCACCAGCTCCTCCATCTTCTCTGAAGCTGATGTGAAGCTCCACATGGCAGGCGTCAGCTTATTGTGCAGGGCGCACTCCTTCTGGTTCTTTTCTTTTGGCTTCTTTGGATCCTATCCACGTGTATGTGTAGGAAAAATGTAAAGAAATTCAAAAGGAGAAAAAGGAAGTGTTTATTCAGGAGATTTTTAGCATACTTTGGGATATAATGCAAATAAGTAAAGACTCAGTAAATTTAGATGATTAGACATTAACTATGTAGGTTACTTCACAACTCAAGAACATTCTTTTCGAATATGTACAGAATATTTACTGCAAAAGTCTGTCGGTGGATTTATAAGAAGGCTGTACTCTTTGGTTGCAATGGGATTAAACTAGCAGTTAATGGCATGAAATTTACTGGAATATCCTGACATGTTTGAAAGCCGAGATACATATTTCCAAATAATCTATAAGTCAAAGAAGAAGTCACAGTTAAAATATTTTGGAAAAAAGAGTTATTGAAAAGAGTACACGGAAAACTTGCAGAATATGATGAAAATTATGCTCTGAGGAAAATTTACGTCCATAAAAACAAGCATTAAAGGCTATGTATATGATCTAAATTTTTATCTCATAAGCCAAAAAAAAATTAAATAGAAACAAGGAACAAAAAAGAGCAAAATTTAATAAATTAGAAAAACAAACATGCAATTGAAAAATTCAACAAAACAGTCGATTGCTTTGAGAAGACCAAGTTGGTAAATCCCTCGCAAGCCTGACGAAAACATAAGGAAGAGGGGACAGAACAACTTGTATTAGGGGAAAATGTGAGATAATGACACTTCCTATAGATAGTAATAAAAATACAAAAAGACATTTATGTTTGCAATTGTATTTTGGGAAGTCTAGTATTTTCGTTTCCTTAGTACACCCTGGAGAGTCAGCAAGGGAGAATGCAGATAATGACTTCAAGGGTGTGGTGGAAGGCATCGAAGAACTCAGAGTTTACCACAGAAAAACCTCATATAATGAGTCTTCCCCGCCTCAATTTGTCAATAAAGTAGACACATTTACGTAAGTTTGTGATGTCTCTTGGTCAACATAAATATACTTGCATCTTACTGTGTATTGCTTACTACCACCATATATACTGTGTTCATCTGAGAATATCTTATTTTGCCTTTATTTCTAAGAGACAGTTTTTCTGGGAAGATTATGATTTTAAAAGTGTTTTACTTTCACAGTGTTAATGTTTGGATATGAAAGTCCTGCATAGCCTCATATGTTTGGAAGGTATTTGGATCACAGTGGTGCTATAGCTGACTTGCTGTTAGGAGGTGGGGCCTTGGTGCAGGTGAGGCACTAGGAGCATGACCTGGAAGGGTTTATGTTCCCTCCTTGTTCCTCTCTCTTTTCTATCTGCTCCCTGGCCACCATGATATATGCCGCTTTCCTCCACTATGGCCCTCTGCCATATTCTTTTTGCCTTGCAGTTAGCCAACCGTGGTACCATGAGAATCTCATGCCACTGCTGAAATGAGAGGGAGCAGAGCTCAGGCAGTAATGCCAGTGATGGAGGCTGGCTGTAGAAACAGATGACGCTTCAGTTGCCTGTCCAACCTCTGGGCTGGTGTTGGTCCATGGATCACTAAGAACCAGGCTGTGCAGTGGGAGATGAGCTTTGGGTAAGCAAGCCAGTAAAGTTTCATCTCTGCTTATGGGCAGTGCCATCACTTGCAGTACCGCCTGAGCTCTGCCCCGTCAGACCAGCACTGGTACTGGATTCTAATAGGAGAATCCCACTGTGAGCTGGGCCTGTGAGGGATCTAGGTTGTACGCTTTTGATGAGAATCTAATCCCACACCCATTTCCCCATCCTGGTGTATGGAAAAATTGTCTTCCACAAAACTGGTCCTTGCTACCAAAAATGTTGAGGATCATTAGTCTCATAGATGAAGTTGTTAATGACAATGTTCAGGATGTATGTATACTTTTAGGTTTTTCTGTATAAGTGAGCTATCAGTGATTCAGGAAAGCATGTTAAAATCTTTCATTTCACAGTAGATTTGTCTGTTTTTTGTGATTCATTATATTCTTGCTTTATATATTTTAGAGATAAATTTAGTAGATATATTCAAAATATATGATGAACTAAATTTTAAAAACTTATTACAGTAAAAAACATTTTGCCATCAGTGCCCCTCACAATACTCCCCTTGTTTCAAACACATTTATCCCATAGTTCTTGCCTCTTTCTAAAGTGGTTCTGCAAGTTCTGTTTTGTGAGTGTCTTTATGAGGGTAATCAATTTTAGGCAAATGCTGCTGCATGTGCCACCCAACAGATAACCGGGCTCATAAAAATATTATGGTGTGTTCCTGTCTATGTAACTCAGCAGATCTGGCACTGTGCAACTTCAGACTCTTCCTCCAAGTCGAAATGACCAGGAGAAGTAAATGCTTTGAATATATTCGGGACATTGAGGCAGCCATAACAGTGCAACTAAAGGCAAGAAAAATGACTTCCAGAACTGCTTCAATAAGTGGCAAGAATGATAGGATATGTGCTCAAAGCAAGGAGGAATAGTTTGAGGGGCTTAATTGCAATGTGTCTTTTACTGTGATAATTATTTTAAATTTAAACATTCATTGTATTTGTAGATCACACCTCATATTTCTTCATCTGTTTAATCTTTCTGCATTTTTGCATGTTTAGTTTGTTTATTTGAAATTGTTAGATTGTGAAAATCAGCCCCATATTTGCCTTTTAACTGGATAGTTCAATATACAGACAATCCCCAATTTATGGTGGTTCAATGTGTCCTTTTGGTGTTCAATTTGACCATTATGTGAAAACAATGCATGTTCAGTTGAAACTGTAGTTCACAGTGTGAATTTTGATCTATTCTTTGGTTACTAACATAAAGTATACTACTCTCCTCATGTTGGGCAACAGTCATGAACTGCAGCGCCCAGGCAGACCCAAATCCATACTGACGAGCAACCGACATTTTATAGTGATGTTCAAAGCTTACCCATCCTCCCCTGTTGTTAAACTCTGATGGTCAATAGATTGAGTATATTAAGTGTATTTTTTACTTTTAATATTTTCCACTGGTATGGGTTTACTGGAATGTAAAATTGTCACAAATTGAGAAGCATCTATATTTTGGTCTTTGGTAATTAATGATTTGTTTCTGTAATGTCATTAATCCCACGGTGTTACACTTAAATCTGTCTGGAATTGTTTTTATGGAATACAATGTGATTTTTCCTGTGTAATTGAGCAAACGGTTGCCCTGGCTATCAAGCAGTGTGATGGAGTGAATAAAAGACTGGCAATGGAACCAGATTTCCTGGATTGGTATCTTTGTTGTGGTCCTTCTCATTAGTCTACCCTTGAACAAACTAAAGGTAGTCTCTGTGTTTCAGTTTCTTCGTGGTTCTTATCATCATGGGGATAATATGAGTATTTCTGTGCAAAAGTATTTGATAAATGATTAGAGCACAGAACGCACTTGTTTTATGCTATTTACATTTCCACCAGGTTACACTGTGCTTTTAGTTTTTCCTATGTCTCTCTTCCACCTCATGCTTTTGAATTATATAATATCAGGCTATTCTATTTCCCATCTCTACTGGATTTTAACATTTTATTCCATTTCTTGCCATTCGATGCATATCTTTGAAATTTTAAAAGCACTCTCAGCAATGTATTTAGTCAATATTTCCATCATTTTCTGGAATAATATAAAGAGCTTAGAATTCTTGAACTTCATGAATGTCTCTCCCAGATGACCCCAAAATATTTTATCCTTTTTGCTCTGTCTTTCAGTTTTAACAGAGAAGTTAAAATTCTTACTGCTTTAACCCATTACTACTCATGTACTTGTGTAAAACAAGTTCTTTTTTCAACTTTTGTTTCTGCACTTGGAACTTTCTGATGGAAATAATTTTCTTTTTCCTGAAGTACATCCTCTGAAGTATATTTCTTTTGTGGGAATATATTGCTTATAAAATATTTCTTTTAAAGATTTATCTACAGTATTTTCTTTTCTCTCTTATTCTTAAATATAGCTTTTAAAATATAATATGAGTTTAACAAATATTTTATTATGTCATTTTTGTTATTGCTGTTATATTGAACTGTTATTTTGGTTGTTTCTTTTTTGTTAACTTTTAATATTTTCTCTTGGTCTTTAGTGCACTGAAATTTTATTAAGATGTGCCTGTGTATGGGTTTCTTTCATTTATCTTAATTGAGATTTTTATTTTGATTACTGAATGTTAGGATTTGCGTATGTTACCAATAGTAGGAAATTCTAAATTATTATGTATACATAGATTGAATTCCTCTCAAATTTTAATTCTCCTTTTGGGAATCCAATTACATTTCATCTTATTGTTGCTTTATTTATCAAGGCTTTCCTTCTATTTCACATCTTTGTCTTTTCTGTCTTTGTAATTTTTTTCAATTTACTATTTATGATTTTGTTGTATTTAACCTACTTAATTCTTCCATTTTATTTTAATTTCACTTATGTTCTTTATGTCTTGGGTTGTATAATATGCCTCTTGAAATGTACTCCTTCATTTTTATGCTTTCACTTATGCTTAGTATTTTGATCCCCCTTTATTTCTTTAATATCATTAGACATTTTTATACAGTGGTACTTTGGTTCATGAACTTAATTCTTTCCATGATTCTGGTTGCAAATCGAATCCTCCAGCCCCTGCAAATCTAGCACACTTGTCATCTCACTGTTTTCTTGTTTTCCTTGTGATTTCATGCTTCTTGAGTTTTGTGAAAAGCCACTGGCCTCCAGAAAGGTTTCAAATTGTTTCTACCAGCATCCCAAGACCACTGGCCACAGGGTCCACTTTGAACTTTTGACCTGCAATATGTTGTATTAGACTGATAGTGTAAATATAGGCTGTAAGTTTGGCTGATTTAAGCATCTATGATTACCATTGAAAGAGATTGCGTTCGTAAACCTACAACTAAAATAAGAAAGAAAAGTTTGTTGCCATGTTTCCTGTGTGGTTCTGAAAGTTTGATGTTGAAAAAAATGTTTCTACTAAGGTGTAGCCTTTTGTGGCTTCTGAATTCACGCAGGACCCCTAGACCCCTAACATGAATGTGGACTCGGGTCTTTGCCTTCTTTTCCCAGAAGGCAGAAACCAGAAGCGAGGCAAGTCAATGGAGTCAGAAGCTGACAGAGCAGCTTCTGGCTATGGTGCTTGCTTACTGTCTTCTGCAGAAATTCTCTTGCTTTCTTGTGAATTGGCCCATGCATTAAAAGGGTATTTTAAAATGTTTTCTTTTCCCTTGTTAGATACTTTATGACAGGAAGATTTTTTGGTAATCATTTCTTTGTAGGTGGCAATGTAGATCCACCAACTTAAATCCTAGAGTAGTTAGCACAGTACCAGTGTACCTGTGAATTAGTAAAGTCAAGAATATCTATGTGATTCAGGCCCTGAAATGAAACCTGACTTATCTTTATATTCAGGAGATATATTTCTAACTGAGGACAAATAAATAAAACTATTCTTTCTCTTCTAAAATTAATGCAAGTAAGATTTTTGTAGTAGGGTCTTTTGGGTTAGAGATATGAATTCTAAGTCAGAGTCACAAATATAGAGTATTCTCAAGACATTTGTATATCTTTCAACTGATTGCAAAGATGGAGCATCCGAATAGAGATGAAAATAAATTTGAGAGTCATTGTCAGTAAAGATTGAGAAAATTTATTGGCACTTCTTTCTTGGTGCTGAAATATTTTTGTATGTTTCTGTAAGAGTCAACTCTATAAGTTGATGTCAGAATACTGACATGCATATACTCTGCGAGTCATCGTTGATGACAGAAAGAGAGGTAAGAAAAATTAATGGATGTACTCCATACTCTGGGCATACTGTGATGTATAAAAATAGAAAAGTGTACAGATAGATAAGTAGAGCACGGTAAGATAAACACCACCACACATGCATGTTAGGCAAACTGAGAGGAAATGATGTGCTCCACCTGAAGAAGTCTGAGGAAGCTTCTCAAAAGACGATAACATCTGAACCAATTATGGAATGACAACGATTTACTAGGAAAAAGAGAGAGAGAGAGAGAGAGAGAGAGAAAGAGAGAGAGAGAGAGGTTTTCCAAGTGAGGAGAATAATATGTGCAAAGACAGAAGAGACATCAAAAACCATTCAGAATTTGAGCTTGTGTGATCTGAGAGTGAGAGGACATGAACTATGAAGTGGTGGTCAATGACAGATGGTAGTAATGTGATACACGAAGGGCAGATTGTGTGGGATATTTATTTCATAACGAGGAGGGAGAATTGAGTCTGGCACTGTCAGGTTTATAAGCTTTCACATAAATGCTTCAGTATGTTGAGAGGCAGAATTAGGGAGGATGGTAAGATTCTGGAGAGCAAATGAGCAGGGTGATGGTGCGGAGAAAGGACACACGAACGTCAGTAATCACCTAAGTTCGGGTGCATTAAAATACTAACTATGTTTTTCTGTAATAGAATTATAGATATTATTATAAGAGAATTATATGCATCATTTATTCATTTATAAAAACTGTACTCTAGGGAATATGATTTAAACACAACTTCTGGGATTATTGTGACTGATATTATTAATGACAAGTAGGTATACTTGTAGTTTGATACAATTTTTAAAATGATTAGTAATTTATTGGGATTGATATATTTTATTATATATCAGGTATTGGCTTTTACAAACCATTAAGACCATAGACAATAATAGCCATCCTTTCAGTCATTGGAAGTAGACTTCAAATCTGTGGTATAAAATATTTGAGGATAAGGAGACTTTCCTTCACGATGTTAAAGTCACACCAAAACTTCTGTCCATTAAATATTCTCTGAGTGATGCTTTAAAAAGCTTTTGTGGTAAGTAAAAGACCTTTACATCGAAAACTACAGCACCCTAAAAAAAGAAATTGAAAAGGATATCAAAAAATGGAAGGACATCCCATGTTCCTGGGTAGGAAGAACCAACATCGTGAAAATGGCTATACTTCCTAAACTACTATACAGATTTAATGCAATCCCAATCAAGATACCACTAACATACTTCAAAGAATTAGAAAG
>PVJO010027753.1:0-19573 GCA_004026905.1 Hystrix cristata
CCTACACCAGCCTCACCGGCTGCGGTCTCTGTGGTCGTGTGCAGTTGGCAGACACCGAACCATCCCCCCCAGCAAGCAGGAGGGCTGCGGGGTGCAGGTCCCAAGAGCAGGCTCCAGGCTGAGTGTGGCGAAGGGCACTTCCTGTTTGAGAGGAAGATGACACCACGCGGGCCCCTTCATTGCCCCCACTGTGCTCTTCCTTTCTGCATACACAAGACGAAGAGGACTGAGTATCTGGACACTGGTCCGAGGTCTGGGAGTTCGTGGGGATTCGGGCCCACCTCCACAGGCTGTTACCTGGACTCTCACCTGCAGGGTGTCAGTCACTTATTCATTCATCATCCACACATCCCTCATGGCTCCCAGACACTGGGTAAACCGCTGCCCCGTGCCCTGGGTACCACACTTGATGCTACAATCAGGACCTGGCTCGACATGACTATGACCATCTTGGTCATCGCCTCCATCTTGCCCACCAGGTGACCTGGCACACATCCCAAGCCCTATAGGACCAAGTCATTAAGACAGTCAGCTGAGGGTGTGTGCTAACACTAACGCCCAAATTGTTCCTAACTGACATGGGTCACGCTCATAGTCTGTCTTAGTCACATTCGCATTGGTGGGATGCGATACCTGACACCCACAATTTAAAGGAAGAGAGGTTTATTTTGGCTCATGGTTTCAGGGGATTCAGTCCATGGTCGGCTGCCCCAAGGTAGAAACATCATGGCGGAAGGGTCTGGTGGAAGAAGGCTGCTTGAGACATGGCCACCAAGGAGCAGAGAGAAAAGGGAGGAGACAGGGGCAAGAACACACCCTTCCCGGTCACACCCAGGGACCACCTCCAACCAGGCCCAGCTCCTTCAGCACATTCAGTCGTGAACTCATCCATGGAGGAATCCAGTGATGAGCACAGCACCATGTGGTCCAGTCACCTTCCACACAACTGAGACTTTGAGGGGACGTTTCACACTCAAAGCTTAGCGTGGTCTTTGAGAAAGGAAAGTGCATGCTGGCTGGCTCTGGCCTACGCTGACCAACGCAGAAGCCCCTGCTTCCTGCTCTGGGGTGCAGGGGTCCATCTGTCCTGCAGACACCTTCTGCCTGTTTGTGGTTTTAGACGTGTCCGCCTCTTTCTTTGTCTTCTGGGCCTTCCATCTTTGAAAGCCAGTTCTCACGCCTGGGGTAGAGATTTTTCTGATACGTGTCCCAAGACAATCTAGAGGATCTGGCAAGGTTCCCAGCAGAAGGCCACCATGCACGCACACAAGTGAGGAGACAGCTCATGGGCCCCACATGCAGCCTGGTGCACTCAGAGGCTGCCTGCTGGCCCCAAAGAACTATGATCACACAGACACAGGCTCAAGGCTGAGCTGGGCCACGTGGCAGCTCCAGTTACCCCCCAGCAAACTCTCCAGTCCTGGAAATGGACCTGAAAAGGACCATGTGTGGGAAATCTCCGACTTTGTGCCATCAGAAGCAGCTCGGCAACCCCCCCCCCACCATCCTGTATCTAAGTTTGCCTGCTGTAAAAGATCCTGAAACAGGAGACAGAAATGAACTCCAGGCTGGGCTGCAGCTCAGTAGTAAAGCACCTGCCTGGTGCACAAGAAGCCCTGGGCTTGGTGCCCAGCCCGGCTAAACTCTCATGGGGCAGTGAGTCTCCTCAAGGCCTCTTGTCTGTAGTTATAGGTAGTATCTAATTTAATCCTCTTAACCATGTGGAAGAAGATGGCAACAAGCCCAGCTCTGCAGATGAGGAATCAGGTTTGGGATGATGACTGGATGACAGAGCCCATGGCGAGCGCCATTTCCTGCCCCACAGCCACCTTTCCCGACAGCTCCAGGTTGTGGGGGAAGCCCTGCCGGTCCTCAGGATGGGTCTTAATCTGGCAGGACTAATGTCCTTTTAAAGGGTAAATTTGAGGCCAGGTGGTGCACACCTACAATCCCAGCACTTGGGGAGGCTGAGGTAGGAGGATCACACGTTTAAGGCTAGCCTGGGCAACTTAGTGACCTAGTGAAATCCTGTCTCAAAATAAAAAGTAAAAAAGGGTCTGCCTGTGGTTGTAGTTCAGTGTGAAGGTCCTGGGTTCAATCCCCAGTACAAGAAAAGAGGAGGAGAGGAGAGGAGAGAGGCAAAGTCAAGGAAAGGGAGGAGGAGAAAGGAAAGGAAGGAAGAGAACAGAAGGGAAGACCAGAGGAAAAAAGGAAAGGAAAATTATGGTGGAAACCTTGAGAAACATAATGGAAAACCTTGACACATCCAAGAAGCTCAGCAATTCCCCTGTAGGAGGGACACGGAGACACCCACAGATGGGCATGTGCATCATAGCAGACATGCTGAGGCTGGGAAAGAGGGGAGATATTAAAATGAGCCAAGAAAAGCGAATCATTGTTTTCAAGGGAAGCAGGGTATGACTGACAGCTGACTTATCACGGGAGATGATGGGCCCCGGACACAGTGGAACCACACACAAAGACCTTGACATCGTCAAAGACTCCCACAGTCAGCTGAGCTGTGTTTCGGAGCAAAGGTAAAGCAAAAGCCTTTCCAGACACATGGAGAGAGATGTGCTGTTAGAGCCCCTGCTGGACAGGAAAGCCCCACATAAATTCTGCACACCGGAAGCAGACAATCCAAGAACGCAGTTCAAATCCCCATGAAAAGCAAAGAACACAGCTACCGATAATTATGGAATCACAAAAGATGCGATGGGTGCGTAGCTGTCTTCCTTTCTCCCATTTGCTGATTTTAAAAGCAATTGGGCACAGCCATATGTACTTCCTTATATTTTGGGGCCCATGACATCTAGCAACGAAACATACTCATCAATAACAGTACAAACAAGGTGGGTGGGAACAAAGCTATATTGAGCTCAGAAAATGTGTCCATATGGTAACTCGATTAACAGGAACAAATGAAGAGAATCAGAAATAGGAACTATGGAATCTAATATAATGAAGGCTAGAAACATGTGCCTGCTTTATTTGCTTAGCTTCTTTGAAAGATACAATTTATGTACTATAATAATATGGCAATGTCTTGTTGCATTTGTAACATAAGTAGATGGAATATGTTAAATGATAATAACATAGAAAGATGGAAATAAAATAAAACGAGGAGTAAGTTTCCTGAGTCTTAATAGAATTAAGTTAGTCTTACCCTGAAATGGATTCTAATCAGACTCATATTTCCCAAAAAATAAGACCTAACTGGAAAATAAGCAAGCCCTAGCTGGTCGTTCCCATGGTGATGGCCAGTCTCATGCAGGGCATTGAACTTCACTGTTCTCTCGCTCAGCTAGTCCATGATGGCAGGTAATGCAAGGTGATGGGGGCTGGCACTTTTGATGTCTGTTTTTCAAGGCTGGCTCTTTTCCAGTTAGGTCTTATTTTTGGGGAATCCCAATATATGGTGAATTCTAGAGTAACCAGTTAGGAGACAACTTCCCCAAATACAAGGGAAATCATCAAAGCAATGTGAATGTTACATTGGAGAATATTCATTTAATGTCAAAGAATGAAGTAAGGCAGGAATTGAAGAAGAAAGAGGTATGGCAGAGAAAAGAAAAGGTAAAACATTTGCTGTAAAGGCAGCTACAATCGTGGCTCATAACAACGACAGTGTCCCGTAAGAGCAAGACAGAGCCGAGAATGTTCTTACCTGGTGATGTCATCGCCGGCATCACCCTGCAGCACACCACATTACTCCGGGGTGATGAGTTGTGTAAGGGCATGTGACATAGAGTCAGGTATGGCGACCCACATTACTCTGGGAGGCTGAGGCAGGAGGGTCACAAGTTGGAGCCCAGCCTGGGTAACTCAGTAACTTTTTAAAACCCTGTCTCAAGATAAAAAGGATGGGGAGGCATCTCAGTTCAAAGCACTTGAGTTCAGTCCCCAGTACCGAATGTAGACGGAGGAGGGGGAGGAAGATGAAGAAGAGGAAGCAGCAGCAGCTCCAAGGAAGGATTCTGTTCAGGGCCTCAGGGGGACATGGCCCTGCCAACAGTTTTATTTGGGATCCGGAGCCCCCAGAACAGGTGGGGGTACATTTCTGTTGCTCTAAGCCACCCAGTGTGTGATGATTTGCTGTGGCCCTCCAAGAGATGAATACACTGTCCGCTTGTCCCTTTACACATTGAACAGTTAGTGGCCCGATTATAAAAGATCTACACTGCTCCAGGGGAGGTGCTGGACGCCAGCTTGCAAATAGGCTGTAGCAGGGAGAGGAACACACTAGACAGCACGGGGCTCCCTGCTCCCTCCCCACTGCAGCCTATTGTAAAGATGGGGAAAACTTGGCCTGTGTAGCGTGACGGTGGCTGGTGTTGTCAACGCCTGCGGTGGCCTGAAAAGACCTACCCCAAAGCCTGGAACCTGGGAGGCCCGCCTTACACGGTGTAGGGTGTGGTCAGTGTTGGGGAATTAGCTCAGCGGTAGAGCGCTTGCCTAGCAAGTGCAAGGCCCTGAGTTCGATCCCCAGCACCAAAAAAAAAAACAAAATTAATAAAGTCATAGAGTGTGGTTAAAGACCCGAGGGACTGTGGCAGGGGCTGGCTGTCAGGGCCTCGGGCTCCCAGCACGCCGGTCAGCAAGGAAATTTGAGGGCGAAGTCCCCACGCAGGCACCCAGGTGGCTGCAAAGGTACACCACCTTCTGGGTCTTAGGCTGGCTTATGGGTGTGTGGGGTTGGCAGCACCATAGTCTTTTATTTCCCTGCCTGGTGCTGGGGATTGAACCCAGGGCCTTTGCACTGAGCGGCATCCCCGGTCCTTTTCTAAATTTTCTATTTTGAGGCAGGGTCTCACTATGTTGCTGAGTTGCCTGGGCTGGGCGTGAACTTGGGAGCCTCCTGCCTCAGAGTTGGAAGTCAGGTCTTTGATTCCTGGAGTCTCTTTGGACCCCGTGCCCCAAGTTCACAGGACGGTGACTGCACATCCCACCACATGACCGCACGTCCCAGCACATGACTGCATCAGCGCAGGGCCTTGAAGGAGGAGATTCTGGCTCCATGAGCTCATAGGTATCCTCACAAGAAGGGACTTCAGGGTTCCCTCCTCCTGCCACGCAGGTGTGCAGATGGCGCCCGCCGGAACCCAGCCAGACTGGGGTCCAGATCCGAGCCCAGACTCACCCTTGCGGCAGCTTAGGGTTGCCTGGTTTGCGATTTCTCCAACACCAGACAGCTCGGTGTCGAACGAACAAGTTTGTGGGGCTCCTTTCCTCATCGCCCAGCTGTTTAGAGGAAAAGAAAGAGCTTTAACATCTCCCAAGGCCGTCGTAGAATTTGTAGAGTGAATGGAAAGTGCAGCCTGTTGCTTTACTTCCCTCCTCAAGAATTTATGGGGCACAAGTGCTCCCCAGGAGCCCCCAGAATCCCTTCGGCAATTCTTCCCGCCCTGAAGGCTGCCTTAGAGAGGGCCCAGCCCGTGTGACCGCTCTCCCCAGGGACAACTGTCTCATCTTCTCGGGACACACCTGTCCTGTGATGAACCCCTCTCCTCTTCCTGGTGAAAGCAGAGTTTTGCACACACGGGGTTTGCATCCCGAAACTCAGCAGAAGGGCGCCATCACCCCAGTTTCACAGGAAGGAGCCGAGTGGAGAGCCTGATGTGCTGAGTAGCAGCCGTCCTCAGACCCCGCTCCTGGCCCCAGTTCCCACATCAATCCATGCTGCAGTGAAACGGTCTCAGACTGCAGGACTTAAGTATGTAGCCGTGAATAAATTCTGTTAAATAAGTGAATGAATGTATGGGCAAACAATGAGATGCAAAATGACAAGTAAATAATTAGAACTACTTGAACACCTGCCAGAGATGGAAATAACCCAAAACAAGGAGGAGGAGGAGGACTGGGGAGGGAGGAAGGAGCGGGGACATAGGGAAGGAGAGCCACATTTTTCCCTTCCCGGTCACCTGGTTCCTGGTGGGCGCTGGTCATCATTCCAGAGGGCCACATGCCAGGGACGGGGCTGCCACTGCGACTGGGAGGTGACTCAGTCGCTGTGCTGCGTCTCAGCTCCACCAAGTTCGCTAAGTAACAGACCAGAACCAGAGCCCGAGACGGATTTCTCTCCGAGGCTGAGCGCGCTGCCTTTTACCAACATGAGACAAGACTCTGTGGCCCTGAGACAGCCTCATCACGCCCTGCCGGGCACTCGAAGCCCGGGAACATGCGGGGTGCTTCCTTGGCTCTTGCAACACCCTTAAGACAGCATCACAAGCGGCTCCGTGTGATGGAAGAGGCGAGTGACCTTCAGAAGGCTCACGTGACTTATCCAAGGTCAGGTCACCAGGAAGTGACCCAGCCACAGTCAGAACTTGGATCTTCTGGCTCCAAATCTGGACTCCTGCCAGACGGCTCATGTAGACCCCGTACGTATGTCAGCTTTTCACACAGAATTGGGACGACTCGGGGGCCTGACCCAACTCGAGCACTCCCTGACTCCATGTGAGAGTCTGTTTCTCAAGCTGGGATGAGCCGTGCCCATCGCCGAAGCATGCCACGTGGGGCAGGATCAAGGCCACTGGCAGGAAATGGAACCAAGGCGACACATTCGAGCCACAGGCCCTCTCTCCTGCCTCCCCTGAGGATCCCCGCCCCGTCCCTTCCGTCCCTTCGCCCCTTTGTCCCTTCCCCGTAGCCTAAAGTCTCGGCTTCTCTATGAGCAAAAACACAGCTCCAAAGAGCTGGCGGGCCGGAGCCCCTCGGCGGGTGTCAGCTCTGCCTCCACCAAAAGTCCTCCAGGCTCCAATGTGGCACTCTGCCTGAAACCAAAGAGTGATTTTAGCCTTCTCAGTAGACGTGAGCACTTCAGAAATGGAGTTTCAGATCTATATTTTGAAGCGTTTCATAAAGCAGTCCACTGGAAATAGAAATGCTTTGCTTTTGACTGAAACCCACTGAGCGGCTCGTTTCTGATCTCGGTGTTTCCGGGGATGTGGCTCTGAGGGGCGCCCAGAGATTGCTGCAGAACTCGCTTCCAAATGGCTCCTCCCCGATGCCTCATTATCCCATTCAAACCCCACTGCATTGTCTTCTAACTTCCTAAGTGCTTTAATAACAGAATTGCTTCATCAACTCTGATGTGTGCTTGGGAATCGAGCAAAGAAATCGCAGAACAGAGAACAACAAGCAACCGCTCACATGTGTGTCCCCCAGTTCCAAACACGGGTGACCTCGGCAGCAGAGACGGTTCAGCCCGGAACAGCCGTTGCTCTGTGATCACAGAGTTGTCCCAGCACCTCCACCAGCCCCCGCCACCTCACAGGGATGGGATCTTCCTCCCCAGCCCCAATCACTCCACATGCGGTCTGGGTTCCACGACAGCAGGGCTCCGTGCAGATGCGCTGTGCGACGCCAGGGCTTTCCATACTGCGCGGGGAGCTCAAAACATACGTACGGTGATTGTTTACATTTTTAAAGCTGCATTACAGTGAAAGACACATCGCCGTGAATCCCTCTCAAAATCCTTCCCTCACTTTGAACACGCTCACCCCACCATCCTTGCCACTTCCTGCAGCAGCTCTGGAGTCCTCTTTCCTGAGGGTCTTTATGAGGTGTGATCAAAAATACAGTGAATGCTGCTGCCAAGCACCATCCAACAGAAAGGCAGCTTGTAAAAACATGATGCTGTGTCCTCATCCGCCTGAGTCACTGGATCTGGCACCATGTGACTTTTGGCTCTTCCCCAGAGTCAAAATGACCATGAAAGGGAAACGTTTTGAATCCACCCAGGACACTGAGGCAGCCAGGACGGCGCAGCTAAAGGCCCTCAGGAAAGAGGACTCCCGAGCTGCTGCAGGAAGCGGCCCAACAGCGACCTCCTTGTGCCACCAAACAGGTGACAGTACACGAAGAAGCACCGCAGCAGAGGAGGGACACTTCCGCCCGTGTCTCTTTCTGGAGAAACCTTCCCCAGGATTCCCTGCAGGTGGCCTGCACTGCCAGGGACCCAGGCTCATGTCCACACTTACATAGCCGCGGCCCCAAGGAATGGGATAATCGTGGTAGCCGCTTGTCCCTCGCCCCGCCCAGGGCAGGGGACCTCCCGGCCTTGAGACAACTCAGGTTCTGTTGGAAGAGGGTGAGGGCAGGTGGCGTACCCGCTGCCCAGAAGAACCTCCGCCCGACGCCTCAGACTTTCTGGGCCAACCGTGGGCCCAACATGTCTCTAGAATAAAGCTCTAGCAATGAGGCGGGGCTTGGCGGTACACACCTGTGAGCCCAGCACTCTGGGAGGCCGAGGCAGGACGACTGTAAATTAAACCCAGCCAGGGCAACTGAGTGATTTAGCAAGATCCTATCTCAAAATGAAAAACACAAACAGCCTGGGGATGCAGCTCAGTGTGGAGGCCCGGGGTTCGATCCCCAGTACTGCAAAAATAAATAAACATCTTGACCACTTGGAGGTGGGACTTGGTGCGGGGAAAGCTCTAATCTGTAATCCCCGGCCTCAGGAGACCCCAGGTCCCTTTCAGTCCCAACACTCGGTAGTCATCCGGGGCCCGGCCCTTTTCCCGCCTCCCCAAGCTGTCTCCTCCTCTATAAAACGGTGATTGTGAAGGGTCCTGAAAATGTGCAAAAGCTGAGTGTGTCACGAGAGGCGGTTGGCTGCCGGCACCCATGGAAGCTATTTTGGGAGGAGTGGTTACTAAGGAACCCGAGGCTCCGGTAACCGTGACAACCATAGGAAAGAGGGAACCGCGGCAGCAGCCCTCCCTTCCCAGCTGCGCCGTGGAGCATCTCCGGGCCAGCAGGGGCTGGCACTGAGCCAGTAGTGCGCTGCTGGCCTGCAGGGTCCTGTTGGGCTTGAGGACACGGGCAGTGCCCAGCTCAGCGCGAAGGCCCTGGGTTCAATGCCCGGCACAGAAAGAAATCTGTTCTCAGCTTGGCAGACCAGAAGCCCCACTTTGCTGATCCTCCAGGAGTCCAACTGCCAACACGCAAGCCCAGGAGAAACTGATTGGGAGGATGAGAAAAGATTTCAGAGCGTTAATTTGCAACTCAAAATAGGACCACAGGGATCAGACAGCCTCTAGCTGGGGCCTCCTGATGGTTTTCAGGCAGCCCTTGGCCACAGTTGGTACCCGCAGAGGACGAAGAGAGTCGAACAGCCTAGCTCATCGGTGGGGCACACTTCTGGGCGTGTCTGAGGGTGATTGACATGGAGGCCAGCAAACCGGGGGAGACCCGCCCCGGATGTGGATGGACTGGCCAATAGACTGGTAGCCTGGATTCAATAGAAGGGAAAGAAGAAGGAAGTGGCTCCATTTTGGAATAGCTCCAGGCTTCACCATACCTTGGGCCTTGGTCTCCAGTTTCTTTCTTTCTCTTCCTTTATTCCTTTCTTTCTTTCTTTCTTTCTTTCTTTCTTTCTTTCTTTCTTTCTTTCTCTCAGGAGTGACTCTCCTGCCTCTGGTCCTGTAATCTACCTAATAAACCCCCTCGCATAATTATGCATATGTTTTCTGTTGATTCTCTAGGGAGCCCTCACCAATGCAGAGTGGCTCTTACAACCCAGACCTTCTTCCACATGGGCAGTTCTCTGCCACCTTCGTCCTTCAGCTGCACACGCAGATCTCCCCTTTGTTAACATCCAGACCACAGGCAGCCTGAGCCCTTCCTGTGGGGCTGCTGGCATGTTCTGTCTTTTTAAACTGAGCTGATCCATCATCGCATTCCACCAATCTTTCCCCATCTCCGTCATTTATAAAGCAACAAATGCCCCTCCCTCTATTTTGAAGGGTCCATTCAACCTTGCAGATTATGGATAAACTTGGTGAGGAGAGACATTCAGGTCCTTGGTGGTATAGTTTAATACGATCACTTTGAAATGGTATACACTTCCACCAGGCAAACAGTAACGGCCGATGCTCTTCCCACAGTCCTATGTGATAGAAATGTCAGCATTTATCTCTGTGGAAAGCAAAGACCCGGAAGTCACAAGCCTTGATTGACACTCCATGTAGTAAGGAGCAAAGCCAGGACTTGAACCCAGGACCTTCTGGCTACAAATTCTAGTGCTCTTCTCTCCTGCTGTCTCTCCTCAGGTTTGGGCCTGCCGAGCTAACGCAGGAGTCGAGAGGAGCTATCATAGTCAGTAATTACACACTGAAGCAGCCATGACTTTAATACCATATTTAATTTTTTTAAATCCTTGGCTTTTTCACTGCATATGAATAAAAATGCCCATTACACTAACCAGATACCTAGAATTAGAAAATGAGACATTTTGAAAGCCTTGAAACCTCTACTGGTATATAATTACTGCCTACAGATTTTGTATTTTTAAAAATAGTCCCAGGGAACAGGAATAATTAAGCTGGCGTGATTTCTCCATTATTAGATCACCCTTGTGTTGGGGACCCACGCTGAAGACATTTCCCTCCCCAGTGAAATCAAAGCGCCAATCGAGATTAGTTGGACTTCAGGATCAGTCACAGGAAACTGTAAAACACAAGTGGGTTTGGATTAAACGAACTCAGAACTTGAGAGTGTACCAGCCAGATGCTGGCACGCAGCCTCCTGGGCTGTCCGTGAGGTGGAGACGTGAGTTCTGCCAGTAGGCCAGGCCAGTGGCGATGGAAATGGTCGCTCGCTGCCTCGTGGGTCCTCCCCTGAAATCAACCCGGAGAAACTGCAGAGCGAGAGAAACAGACCAAAGGGACAAAGGACAATGAGGCGAGCCAGGCAAAGTGGTCCACACCTGTGATCCTAGCACTCTGGGAGGCTGAGGCAGGATGATCCCAAGTTCAAGATCAGCCCTCAACTTAGTGATTTAGAGACCCTGTCTCAAAATAAGGAAAAATTTAGAAAAGGATCCAGATGTAGGCCAGTGTGAAGGCCCTGGGTTCAATCTACAATGGTGAAAAGAAAACAAAAAAAGAGGAAGAAGAGGAGGAGGACGAAGAAGAAAAACTCTGGGAAGCGGACAGCTGGTGTAAATGGGGCATGCACAGGAAGCCCAGACAGGACCGATGGGACCAACCAAGAGTCCAAAGTGAGTCACTGCGTCCCATGGCAGAGCCCTGCCACCCAGAGCTTCGGGGTCCCTGCAAGAGAAAACACAGCTCGGTGTCCTGAGAACTGGGAGTTTGTTTGAAGCGATCCTTCCAGTAGGGAGCCTGGTTCAGATCCAGTGATGGCCATGATGCGGCGGTGTCTGCCTTGTGTAAATCATCCAAAGCTGCATTTAGGTGCATTATTTGTACACAAATTACGGCTTAGTACAGTTGATTTTTTATAAGAAGGTGGACAAATTAAAAATGACTAAGTTTTGACTGGCGAGGGATCCGTGGAAGATCATTACTCCGTTCTGTCTCCTTTTTCATTTGGTTTTGAAAATCACTATACTGGGGCTGGGGATTTAGCTCAGTGGTAGAGAATTTGCCTGGCAAGCTCAAGGCCCTGAGTTTGATTCACAGCACCCCCTAAAAAAGAAAAGAAAATCACTATACTAAAAAGTCAAAGCAAAACCAAAAGATCCATCATCTGGCTTCCTTTGTTCCATGCCCAGAAAGACAACCCTGCGGGTCTGGAGGACAGAGCAGGGAGCCCTGAGACCATGATGAATGTCTGTATGAGATGATCAAAAACCTGGTGAGTGCTGCTGCCGAGCACCATCCGCCAGAAAGGCAGCTTATAAAAACATGTCTCTGTGTGCTCCTTAGTCACCAGATCTGGCACCGTGTGACTTCTGGCTTCTCCTCCAAGTCAAAATGACCATGAAAGGGAAACGTTTTGAATCCATTCAGGACATCAAGGCAGCCAGGACAGCGCAGCTGAAGACCCTCAGGAAAGAGGACTCCAGAGCTGCTGCAGGAAGCAGCAGGGACGATGGGATGAGTGTGTGTGAAGCGAAGGGAGAGTTTGGAGGGAGACTCATGGCAAGGTGGCTTTTACTGTAAAATATTTTTAAAATTTAAACATACACTGTACATTTCGATCACACTTGTCGCCGACAGGAATGTCACTGTGCTGCATAGTGCCTCAGCAGCTTCATCTCTTTTGCGTTCTCCAGAACACCCAGTACATCCCTAAGCGTTGCCGTCTCCAACACCTTCACAGCCCTTTAAACGTGCTTTCATTTCTTTTTAAAGCAGAGTTTAACCACAGGTCTCTCGTCTTTGGTTATCCAGATCCATTCCCCTGCTTTTTTTTTTTTTTTGACAGAGTCTCACTATGTAGCCCAGGCTGGCCTGAAACTTGAAATGATCCTCCTGCCTCAGCATCCTGTGTGGTGGGATCGCAGGTGTGCACACCACACCTAGCTTGGTTTTCCAGAATCTTATTCATCCAATGGACAGAAGAGGCTCAGAGGAGACCACGAAGTTGCTCTTAGACTATTATTTTAGGCAGGTGTAGCGCACACACTTGTAATCCTTCCACTCTGGGAGACTGAGGCTGAGGCAGGAGCACCACAAATTTAAGCCCAGCCTGGGCAGCTTAGCGACTTAATGAGGGCCTGTTTCAAAAGAAAAAAAGGGAGCAAGGATGTAGCTCAGTGCAAAGGCCCCGGGCTCAATCCGAGTGCTGCGTGCCCGTGTGGGGGCATCTTTCAGCTCTCCGGGCATCAAAGACCTGTCCGTCTCGGGCACCGAGATGGGGACCGTCGCTGCTGGGACTCGCTACGTGCACCGGTCAGCACTGCGCCTGCTGAGTGTTCTGGGAGGTCCGCGCGGTCGTCCCAGATCGGGGATTCTGCTACGTGGGATTGCTCAGTTTTGCATACACACACACACGTACACGCACACACGCAGTGCCGGCAGTCCAGCCCCGCGCTGCGGTGGGGAGCGCGCCCCCTGGCGGGAAGCGAGTGAACAGCTAGGTGAAGCCCCCGCGGTGCGGACGCGGCCCAGACTTGAATGCGGGCGTCTAAGAAGCCGGCCGCGGTGGGAGCCGCCGGTGCCTGCGGCGGTCTGTGACGCTTGGTGCAGGAGGGAGCCCGTTTCTCCGCAGGGGCCCCGTCTGAGCCTGGCCTTCGGATGGGGAGGCAGCCTGGCGGTGTCACGGAGAAGGGGTGGCTCTCCCCGCCCCCCGAGCCCGTGCTGGGCGGCTGTCACCCGGCTCCGTCCGTCCGAGCGCTCGCCCCGTCCCACCCCTGACACACTTGCCGGGCCTCCGCGGCTGGACCCCTCTCCGGGCCCGTCATCCCTTCCTGCCCTCCACACCCGGCCTGAGCTGTCCTTGCAAATGCAGCTGGCCCTCGTGGCCCCGCCATGGCGCCGGGACGGGGGAACAGATGTCCCCAGGCGGCAGTAGTGGCCTCCGCTGCAGGTCCAGGGACCACTCAGGGCCCGGAGAGAGTTGGGGACCTTTGCTTTTCTTTACTAACACACCCCAGCGCACGCCCACAGGGCCCAGTGCCCGACTTCTGGGCCAGTCCGCCTGGTCCTGGTCAGTGCCGTCCCGGTGTGCAGGCAGGATCAAACCATACAGCCGATGCTTACATTTTCTAAAATGTAAAGGATGCAGTAAAGGACGCATTGCCACACCGAAGAGCCTCCAGAGCTGCTGCGGGAAGCGGCAAGGATGATGGACTGAGTGTGTCCAAAGCGAGGGAGGATCGGGAAGGGTTTCATGGCAGTGTGGCTTTTACTGTACTCAGTTTTTTAAATGTTAAATTGAAATATTCACTGTTTTGATCGCCCGAGTCAAATGCATGCTCCCTGAGAGTCTCTCAGAAAACAAGGAGATTGCTCCTCCATGAGTGGTGGAAGGAATTTCAGTTTATCAGAGAGAAGGAGGAGACTGTTTGGATGAGGTGTGAGGCTGGGAAGCAGAAGAGCCGGTGGGAAGCCAGCAGCTCTGCCCCGCCTGCGCCCTGGCTGGGGGGGCGTCCTTCATCAGGCCGGTTTGGGTCCCTGGGCCAAGGCCTGGGGGAGCATCGGGGAAGGGGGAGGTAAGATCTTGTCTTCAGCTATTCTTGCCACTGTCATTGTTTAACCCTGTCACGGAGGCCAACCCAGTGGAGAGGAGACAGCCCCATAGCTGCCCTGGTCCCGCACTGGCCCTATGAGGCTGCTGTCCCAGCTGAGAGAGTTGGGGACCTTTGCTTTTCTTTACTAACACACGCTCCTGATTTCGCACACCTGGAAATGTTTCCCTAAGCACCTGGGGTCTTCTCCTGCCTCTGCCTCCTCCCTGCAGACAGCTCGAGCTCCCGCCCTGGCCTGCAGCGCCCCCTTCTGGATGCAGTCACCCTGCCACCTCCAGGTTGGGGGAGGCAGGAGGGCTGGAGGCCAGAGGAGGTGGCCTGGCTCAGTCAGAAGACAGAAAGCCCTTGACCGACTGTGGGTCAGCCAGCTCACCAGCGCAGCTCTGGACTTGGGCTGACTGGGGGACACGGCACCCGCGCTCTCCTTCCAGCCCTGTGACCTGGGGGAGTCGGAAACCGCTCAGGTACCCAGGTTTAAAATAAAAACGGATGGGCCTAATGGAGCAGTCCTGTACTTCCAACACTGAGGGAGGCTGAGGCAGGCGGATCACCACCAGTTCGAGGCCAGCCTGGACTACATAGGGAGACGCTGTCTCAAACCCCTCCCCCCAGGAAAAAAAAATTTACCAAACACCTCCTCATTCCAGACCAAGCACTAGGGAACCAATGTGCCTCTTGGAGTCCCAGGCTAAAGGGACAAAGACTACCAGGGGTTGCTGCCTGATGGTGGTCAGTACAGAGTGGCCCAAGCACAGCAGAGGACCCAGGCTTAGAAAGGGAGGGAAGCCTGTTAGAGAAGGAGGTATAAACATCCAGAAGGTTCCAGGAGGTTCCAGACAGTTCTAGAATGTTCTTTCTCCTCTAGAGTATTTTCTCTGCACAGCACACTGCTGCAGGCAGCATCTGTGACCAGGATAGAAAGCCTGCCTCTGATCCAGCACGAGGTTTTTACATATTTAATCTCTTCTTAAAAGCAGACCCTGAAAGGAGCCACAGAAGCTGCCTCCCTTTGACACTGTAGCTGCCAAAGCAAAGATAGAAATTCACTGGGGATTTTTCTTCAGATCTGCTTTGTGTTTGCTGCCTAAGCTGCTGGGATTTTGCCCTTGTATTTAGAGAATCCCTAATGCCCAGTGACGTCTTCTTCAGAGGTTCTCAGGAGAGGGAGCAGAAAAGGACATTTTTGTTGGGTTTTTTTTTTTTTTTTTGAGACAGCGTCTCGCCAGGTAGTCCAGGCTGGCCTTGAACTCACAGAGATCCTCCTGCCTCGACCACCTGAGTCCTAGAATGACAGGCGTGCGCCCCCATGTCTGGGTCTACATCTACTCATTCCACCCTCTTGTTGGAGAGCATTGTGCACAGGGCTCTCCGCCCAGGAATATACCAAGCCTGAGTCCCTGGTGCTGCCTCCAGGGACTCCAGCCAGCCCGCGCTGTCACACTCACTGGGGCTCGCACGTTCCGGAAACTTTGTTCTGAGAAGATGGCCAGGCCCCTTTACCTGGGGGAAGTCGAGGCACGAGCACCGTGAGGCTCCGGGTTTCTGGGCCCTCCCCTCTCATCGGGGAAGTTTGTACCCCCGACTGGAAGCCCCGGTGGGAATGGGGAGCAGCTCAGCACAGGAGGCCCCATCCTGGGCCAGGGGCACCGGAAGGCAAGGCGGTGGCTGCCGTGGTGACTGGGGACAGGTGTCCCACCTGGGCCACGGCAGGTCCGCAGGCCCAGCGCACCTGTGCCCTCTGTGCAGCTGGCCGCGGGCACCCAACTGCCTGCCGCCTGGCCGGGGTCTGCGTCTGTCCCTCGTCCTAGAGGGAGCGGGTGCTGTGCCCCGGCCCTGGCGCGGCAGTCTGCTTCCCTCCGCCAGGGCTCCTATGCGGCAGAAGTGGCTTTGCAGGGACCCCCAGGGCTCTGATTTCAAAGTGGAAGCATTTCACTCAAGCAGAAAATACAGAGACGGCACAGAGCGTAAGTGGACAGCGCAGGTGCCACAGGCCCCCGCGACCCCGGAATCAGCACAGATCTGGGGCAGGCGCGCCCCCTGGCGGCCACTTTGTGCCAACTACTACGCCTGCGATTGGCGATCGTGGCAGAAGTCCCAGCTCCAAGGGTCCCAAAAAACCAGCTTTGGCCACTGCAGCGCTGAGGGGCAGAAAAGGGGCTTTGATCGGCATGGCCACGCTGGGAAGTGCTGATAAAGAGGCCCACATCTAGGCGTGGTGATGCACTGATCAAAAACTGGGGTGTGTGTTTCAACCTAAAACATCGCCATGAATCTCTCTCAGAATCCTCCCCTCGCTTTGAACACACTCATCCCATCGTCCTGGCCACTTCCTGCAGCAGCTCCGGAGTCCTCTTTCCTGAGGGTCTCTACCAGATGGGATCACAAATACGACAACTGCTGCTGCTGAGCACCATCCAACAGAAAGGCAGCTCGTGAAAAACACGACGCTGCGTCCTCATCCACTTTATCCACCAGATCTGGCACCGTGTGACTTCTGGCTCTTCCCCAGAGTCAGAATGACCACGAAAGGGAAACGTTTTGAATCCATTCAGGACATCAAGGCAGCTGGGACAGCGCAGCTGAAGACCTCAGGAAAGAGGACTCCAGAGCTGCTGCAGGAAGTGGCCAGGAGGACGGGATGAGTGTGTTCCACGTGAGGGGAGAATTTTAAGATTCATGGCAATGTGTCTTTTACTGGAACACTTCAAAAACAAATTATTCACTGTATTTTTTAATCACACCGCATACCTCCAAACTGTGTTTTTTCACTAGTCCTTTTTGGCCTTTCAGACAAAAGTGAAATAGGCTTTTCCCATCCTCCCAGTCTGTGTGCACGTGTTTGTGTGTTTAAAGACATCTCCTCGTGTTGATCTTGCTGTTACGCTGATTTTATTGTAAATGCCCACAACAGATTCCTGCACTAAGAAAAATCACAGCTGATGTGCAGAGAGCCGGGTGTAAAGGTAGCATCAACCCCATCCCTGGCCTGGGGACCCCGACCTGGGGCTGGCAGAGCAGGTGCCCACCTGTAGAGGCCCCAGACCTGGACATTGCTACTGCAGTCACCTCTGGGTGGGCGGAGGGTCCTGGGCCCTGAGCTCCCTGGGGAGGGGCTGGCCATGCTCATTCACTGCACAAACATATGCAAAGCACCTACTGCGTGCAGCTGCATCTACAGCAACTTAGCACAGAGTTCTGGGAACCACAGAGTTCTTGCCGCTGCCCTGGGCTTCCGCTCCCATCCAGGAATCACAGTCCCCTAGATGTCCTGGCACACAGGGACACTGGCCAGGACGTTAGAGGTGATGCCCCCCGGCCTCCTTTAGGTATTTATTCCACCAGGGCCAGGAATGACCAGAAAATAAAGGCGTGAGCTGGCTTTGGGACCAGAGGGAGGGCTTCTGTCCCTAGAGGGGACATCCAGGAGCCAGGACTGGGGAGGGTCTAGGGATGTCCCCAGCAGAGGGAACACGCCTCACAAACCTGGCTTTGTTGTGCTTCTCTGTGTGATGCTGACCTGCGTCTCGGCCAGTGCCCACGGTCCCCAGACAAGCCACATGTGGACGGCGACCTGCCTAACAGCAGTGTGGCCTTCTGCGGTCTTGATGACTCACCAGGGAAACAGCTGCAGCGGGTGCTCCTGTCTACCACAAGCTCACACACTCTGATGGGATGGGCCACATTCATATGCATGCGCTGGTGTCCCCTCCCATAGTCCTTTGCCAGAGATTCTGGTACCTTCTTGTGATAAAACTAGGGCTTCAAAGTTTGGCTAGATTACCCAGCACCACATAGTTTACCCCCTTTCTCGTATGCCTGAGAATATTCACCCATGGCTTGGGGACTGCTGAGTCTACCCCAAGATTATCCAGGACTGTGTCCTAACTTTGCCCCCAAAGTCAGCCATGAAGTATCTGGCTTTTATTAATTATGTTTTGCGTAACTCCAGTGTATCGCTACTCTGTAGAAACAGAAGACATCATTCTTTCTGCGGCATGCTGGTTTTAGTGGTGGTATTTTCGTTTATAAAATACAGCCCGGGTAGCCCCAGGGGGTACAGCTTTCTGTGGTGCTGAGTCACTTTTTCTAATCTCTATTCGCACATGCACAGTACAGAACCATCCCATTCCTCCTGGGGAATTGGCACATAGTGAGTTCAAGGACAGCCCGAGCTGGACAGCAAGATTCTGTCTCTGTCTCAAGCCGTCTGCAGTGGGAGAGTTGCACAGAGAAGCTCTTGTGTCTGTGGGGGTTGGGGGGAGGGTGAGACAGGGTCTCGCTGTGTAGCCCAGGCTGGCGCCCAACTCACAGTGATGCTCCTGCCTCAGCCTCCTGAGTGCTGGGATTACAGGTATGTGCCACCACGCCTGGCTTGTAGGAAAAAAAATTTTAAACATTCACCATATATTTTCATCTCCTTTTGTATATTTTACCACATCGAAAAAACAAGCAAAAAAGAAGTTATTCATCTGGGCCACCTTATACCCAGAATGCTGCAGGACAATGTCCCTTTGTTCCCTCTGGCTCCTGGTGGCTATGTGCTCTCTGGGGCCGACGGCTGGGCAGGGAAGGTACCTGGTGTTAATTGGGCTGGCAACTTGTGCTTTGTTTTAATGAAAAAAGTCATGCACGTGATTCTGGTGTTTCTCAGTGGTTGGCAGGGGTACAAATGTCCCTGTAGAGAGTCCCTGTCCATGCCATACCCCGGAACAGCCAGTATCCAGCGTTACATAGTAATTAAGTGATTACTGGGTGGGCCTCCCAGGCACCTGGACAAGAAGGGACCAAGAATTCCTGTCACAGAAAAGCAGCCTATTGGCCAGGCATGGTGGCACATACCTGCAATCCTAGCACTCAGGAAGCTGAGGCAGGAAGACCTCGAGTTTGAGGTCACCCTGGGCTACACAGTGAGACCCTGTCTAAAAAAATTAAAAATAAAGTTGACTTTTGCACATCTTCCTCTGTCCAGGCGAATGCTCCCAGGGGCAAGAAGGGAGTCCTACAAATCAAGAATCCTGTAGTTTAGGTCCCAGGTTCCGCAGAGAGCAAGGGCAGGGGTGTGAAAGGCTGGGATCACGCACCCCGGAAATGGAACTCCGACAGTAATTAACAAAGTCAAGAGAGCAAGGGCAGGGGTGTGAAAGGCTGGGATCACGCACCCCGGAAATGGAACTCCGACAGTAATTAACAAAGTCAAGATGCCTAGAATGATTGATGCTGCTTAAGAGGCTCGGTAAGGCATGTCTGGCTGAACACAAGCGTTAGTAAGATGTCATTTAATAAGCCCATAAACTCGCCAAAGGCCCAGAGACTTGTTCTGCCCCGCCAGGGATGAAGAGGATGGTGGGGGAGAAGCCAGGTGAGGTGGTGCTCACCTGGGAAGCTGAGGCAGGAAGGTCTCAAGCTCATACCCATCCTGGCAATTTTGGTACTTCTCGAGACCCTGTTTCAAAATGAAGATAAAAAGAGCTGGGGATGCAGCTCAGTGTTAAGCTGGGGATGCAGCTCTGGGTTCAATCCCTAGGGCCACCGAAAAAGAAAAAAAAAAAAAAAGGAAGGAAGGGAGGGAAGAGTGAGGGACAGGGAGAGAGAAAGAGACAGAGAGAAGAAAGAAAGGGGCACAGGGGA
>PVJO010027754.1:0-19208 GCA_004026905.1 Hystrix cristata
TACAATGTACCAATACATGTTCTTGGTAAAAATAAAAAAAAATATTGTTTTACCTTTTAACTGGATTCCCTCATTCTATAACTAGTGTTAGAAATATTTTGACTACTGGATTCAGAAAATCCTGACTCAAAACAATTACTCAACAAGGAAATGTATTATCTCCTATTTTTGCTTCATGTATGGGTCAAAGTAGTGTCTCAATAATACTATGAAGGACCTCAGTTATTTCTCTCACCATTTGGTTTATTTCCATGACTAGTTTGGATATTACTTCAAGGGGGTATTCAGTGTAACTAGAACTAAATTCTTGCCTTTTTATGTCCACTTGCCTGCCCTGGACCAACAACAGTGGCCAGAGGAATACCATTTTCTGATTGAGACTGATTAATAAGGAGCTGAAATTTACATGCATCACGCTACCTCAAAATTGGTCTCAGTGTTGTTCTTCTAAGCTCCCAGCCATCCCTGAGGAACATGGTGGAAGGGAGTGAGTAGTTGTATACAGTTGAGGTTCTATTATTAAGGAGAGAAAAGACAGTGGATATTGAATTGACACCAACAGTGTCTGCTACACACCTTGTTGTAACGATGAAACAGGGAAGCTTGACCTACTCATGAATTAGATGATGAGGCCAGATATTAACTTACTACTAAGGCCATTTCCTACATGTAATAGTATCTTTCTGATAGTTCCCATGGCAACTTGATTTTGGGTGAGTTATGACAACTAGTACCTGTCTGTAGAAGAGGAGGAACGTAATGCCAAATATGGTCTTAATTTGTCAGTGAAAATCTTAATTTTCAGACTTAAATTTTGGGATCTGGAATGGATTACATGAAGGCTAATGATGCCACAAAAGGTTAAGGACTTCTCTTTGACCGACATTGGGAATATAAGGCAGCTTTGGAACTTATGGAACAGTGGGAAAACCATTGTAAGACGTCCTGGTTAGGTAGGCCTGGAAATTAGTAGCAAAATTTTTAGTGAAACACTTAAAATTATATAAAAACTAAGTAAATAGTTCACATGTTAAATTGTATAAGTGGAAAAATAAGCCAGAAAAAGAAGTGTAGTATATACTTGGTACCTGAACTGCAATGTTCTTGTGGTTGTGGCAGCCCTTCCCCCACATTAGAGAAAGTGTTAGACTCATAATGAGTATGAAGCAGCTGTTCCATCAAGCTGTTTTCCAAATGGGCTTTCACCATTATTGTTGTTGTTAGACAGAGAGGGAAGTGATTTTAGTGTGAATGTGAAAATGAATTAAAGTTGCCTGTCAAAAAACAGAACCAGTGCCAGGAGATCAGCTCATGAGCAGCTGAAAGATTGAAGGAGAAAAATCTGGGAAAACAGAGAGCTAAAATGATCCTAAATTTGCACTAGTATTGGAACACAGAAGCTCTTTCATTCTGATAGAGGAACTAGCTTTAGAGAGGTCAATTTGATCACTATATCCAGGCAAGATTGGAAAGTAATGGTGATATTAGGAGTAAGATGCTCTGGCATCCCCAACCAGAATACTAGATACAAATGCTGATTTCTTGACCTTCTGAGTCGATCTGGGGTTGGCAGATTTAGCAAATAAATAGGGTTGCCAGACTTAGCAAATAAAAATTAAGGATGCCTAGCTAAATTTGAATTTCAAATAAATAATGAATAATTTGGGGAACAAGTACGTCTGAAATATCACATATGGTTTGTAGTTATATTAGAAAATTAGTCATTATCTGAACTTCAAACTTAACTAAATATCCTGTATTTCATCTGTCAATCTGATAATAATCTGATTGATTCTCAAAGCATTATAATATGATTGTGCTTGAATTCTCCCCCTAAAATGCTAGTACTGGAATACTGATATGTAATTCTGCATGGCAGACTTTGTGTTCCATCTCATGTTGACATCGTATAATGTGACACCAACTCCTTCGCTGAGAATTAGGTCCTTTACCATTTTGGAGACCTCTTTGTTTTCACGATTGCTAACCACAATCTTGTCTTCTATATCTGATATGCTGTGCTCACATTGCTTCATTCTACTGCCTATACTTTCAATGGAATTTTCAATCTCCTGGATATCTGTTTGATCTGTTTCATGGATTCCACTTCTTTCCTATGTTGAGCATTCATGTTGGGGCTCCATCTCTTTCCTATGTTGGGCGTTTATGGCTTCCATCATTTTATTAAGCTCCTCTATTTTTTAAAATTTGTATCTACTCTCGAGTCACTAATCATGTCTTTCATTCTGGAAATTATTTCTGTTTTGATTTTTTCTAAAGCCTCATTCATCATTGTTACTTCCACTGTTACCACTTCCAAGAGTCCAGGTGGGTGGCTTTCAGGTAGTTCCACCTCCTTACCCTCCGGAATTGCCTTTGGCAAGCTGGAAGTCTGGGGTTGCATCTTGCTTGTGTGTCTTCTCATTTTCTCTCTCTCTCTCTCTCTTTTTTTTTTTAAGCTTAATTCCTGGGTTGATGCTTGTGAATTGCTTATGGCAGGTAGCATTATTGCTAGTATCAAGAACCCTTTGGAAATGACTACTTCCTCAGAGATGTCTTTTGAGATTTCATCTCACTCTAGAAAGAATGGCTATGATCAATAACAAATGCTGGAGGGGCTGCTGTGAAAAAGGAACTCTTCTCCACTGTTGGGGGAATTCAGACTGGTGAAATCACTGTCAAAATCAGTGTGGAGATTCCTCAAAAAGCTATGACTACGGGTTCCATGTGACCCAGCTATTCCCCTTATTGGTATCTTCCCAATAGAATTAAAAGCATCATACAACAGCCATACATGCACACCCATGTTTATAGCAGTACAGTTTGTAATACCTAAATCTTGGAAACAGCCCAAATGCCCATCAACTGATGAATGGATAAAGAAAATGTGGTTTTTTTTATACAGTGGAGTACTACTTTGTCATAAACAACAATAAGCTTAAGATATTTCTAGGTAAATGGATGCATCTTGAGACCATACTGTTAAGTAAAATAAATCGGACACATATGTTTAAATACCGCATTGTTTCTCTGGTGTGAAAAACTGAAAGTATAAATAAGGACTAAAATGTATTATATTGGGAAAGAGAAGAAATTGTTCAAATATGAAGGGGAGCAATGGAGGAGAAGGGGGAAGGAACAGAGGGACAAGAGAAATAAGAATAGGAGGAAAAAAATGGAAACAAAGCTGTTGTAGACAAGGAGGGAGGAGGGGCTTCAGGGAGGAGAAGGGAATGGGAAAAAAGAAGCAGCAAGATACATCATGTACAGGTACAAATCCCCTATGATGAATGTTATCATTATGTATATGTAAAATGTACCACTAAAATAAAATTTAAAAAAAGAGAATTAGGGTCCGAGTGGACTTCCTGTCTTGATCACTGAGTATGGCAGAAGGCACACTGCACGGAGGCTGGGTTATTAAAAATACAACTTTAATTGAGTCTCTTCAGATATGCTCTTTGGGAGTCCTGTGCTGACCTAGAGGAAGTTTGTTACTGCGAAGCCTTCAGACTGGAGACACAACGTGGAGATCCCACAGAAACCAGTAGAGGTGGTGTGAAGAACAGTTTTTCAGTTCTCAGCTATTCAAGACTCTGTTTTAGAGGATCCCAGCTTCAGCCCTGTTTGATTGCAACCTTGTGGACAACACCGCTGAGCTAGCCAGCTACTCCATCCTCAGATTCCTGACCTCTGAAATGTATTGTCTTTGATTTTTCTCGTCAGTTTTTATAGTTTCCAATGTACAGATCTTTCATTTTCCTGGTCAACATTATTGCTAAGTATTTCATTATTTTTGTTGCTATTGTAAATAGAATTGTTTTCTTAATTTACTTTCAGGATAGCTCATTCATGTTAGAAATGCCACCGATTTTTGTGTATTGATATTGTGTTCTTTCATTTTACTGAATTTATTTATAAGTCTAACAGTTTTTTTTTTCTGAAGTCATTAGGGTTTCCTACATATATGGTTATGTATCTGCAAACAGAGAATATTTTAGTTATGTTGTGCCAATTAGGGTACTTTTAATTCCTTTTATTTGTCTGATTTTTCTGGCTAGGACGTCATATACTTTGGGGAAAAGATGAGGTAAGAGAGGAAAATTTTCAGCTTTTTAATCATTGTGTATCGATCATGTTAGACTTTTCATATAGGGCCTTTATCATGTTGAGATACATTCTTTCAATGCCTGATTTATTGAGTTTTTAATTATGAAAAGGTGTTGAATTTAGTCAAACATTTTTATTTCTGCATCTGTTGAGATCATGTAGCTTTAAAAAATAGTTGTCTGTTAATATAATATATCACTTGACTGAGTTATATTATCAAACCATCTTTGCATTAGAAGGATGAATCCCACTAGGTCACGGTGTATTGTCCTTTTTTGTTGTTGCTGCTGTGGTGAGACTCAAGCCCAGAGTCTTGTACATACTAAGCAAGAACTGTACTACTGAGGAATACTCCCACCCCACAGTCATCTTGGTATGCTGTTTAACTTAGTTTGATAAGGAATTTTGGCACCTATGTTCATTAGAAATATTGGCCTGTAGTTTTCTTTAATTGTAGTATCTTTGTCAATATTTTAGTCTGATTTTTTGGGGGCTTTTCTTCGTTGGGAGCTGCTTAATTATTGTCTCAAACTCCTTCATTCTTATTGGTCTCTGAGCTCCTATTTCTTGATTCAGTTTTGGTAGCTTGTATGTTTCTAGGAATCTATAAATTTCTTCTGGAATATTCAACTTTTGTCATATAATTATTCACAATAGTCCCTCACAATTATTTTTATTTCTGAGGTGTATATTATAATGTCTTCCCTTTCATTTACGATTTTATTTATGAAGTGTGATCAAGATATATGCTGAATGTTTAAATATAAAGAAATTATTACAGTGAAAGACACCTCACCATTAATACCCTTCAAAATACTCCACCTCACTTCAAACACACTTTTCTCCATTTTTTGCTGCTTTGTGAATCAGTTGCGAAAGTCCTCATTTGTACCTTTACTAGGTGAATTGAAAATATGGTGAACGCTGCTCTGAATGCCATCTAAAAGAAAGGCGGGTTCATAAAAACACTGAAGTCTATTCTCATTCACCTTATTTATTATTTATTGGGTTTGAGACTGTGAAATGCTGGTTCTTCCTGAAAGTCAAAATGGCTGTGAAAGACTGTTTTGAATTGACTCAGGGTATTATAGGGGCAGCCCCAACAGCACAGCTAAAGACATTCATGAAAGAGGACTTTCAGAACTGTGTTAGCAAATGGCTGGAACGATGGGATAAATGTGTTTGAAGTGAGATGGAGTTTTTTCAGGGGGATGAATGGCCAAATGTCTTTTATTGGAATGTTTTTTTCTTTAAACATTCACCGTATTTTTTGGTCACAAATAATATTTGAGAACTCTCTTTTTTTTAGTTTATCTAGATAAGGGTTCACTAATTTCATTTTTTCAAAAAAACTGACTTTAATTTTGTTGATTTTTTCTATTCTCTATTTCTGTTATACTCTTTTTTCTTCTACCTATTAATTTTGGGTTTACTTGTTTCTCTTTTTCTAGTTCTTTAAGTTTTTTTTTTTAGCAACTTTTAAAAATAAAGATATTTATTGCTATAAACCACTCTCTTAGTATTGTATTTTATAACAAGTTTGGTAAATTGTATTTTAGCTTGTCTTGAGATATTTTTAAAATTCCCTTTTGATTTCCTCTTTGACCAAATGGTTCTTAAGAGTATGCTGTTTAGTTCTCATAAGTTTGTTAGTTTTCCTATTTTCTTGCTGTTATAGATTCCTAATATCATTTCATTGTGTTCAGTAAAGATACTTGGAATAAATTTCATCTTAAGTTTGTTAAGACTTTCTTTGTGACCTAATGTGTGACGTATCATGGAGAATATTTCAGGTGCACTTGAGAAGAACATGTTTCTTTCTAATATGGGATGAGAAGTTTATATATCTCTATTAGGTACATTTGGTCTACAGTGTTGTTCAGTTCTGTTGTTTCCTTATTAATATCCTGTCTAGATGATCTACCTCTTATAGAGAGTGAAGTTTTAAGTCTCCTGAAAATATTGCATTGCTGTTGATTTCTCCCTTTGGATATACTGGTGTTTTTATTAGATACATCGTGTTTTGACATTCAGTGCCTATGTACTTATGCTTGTTATATCTTCTTATTGAATTGACCTTTTTTATTATTATAAGATGGATGATCTTGACAGCTTTTCACTTAAAGTTTATTTTGTATAATAAAAGTATAGCCACTCCCACTCTCTTTGGGGTATCACTACCATGGAGTATCTTTCTCTGCCTCTTTGATTTTAACTTCTATATGAATTGAAGCCTAAAGTGAGTCCATTTACTTTTTTAAAATTTTTATTTATTTATTTTTTTGAGTCCATTTACTTTTAAAGAAATTGTAGATAAGGAAGGAGTTACTCTTACAATTTTGTTAGTTGTTTTTTATGTTCCATAGGGTTTTTTGTTGTTGTTGTTGTTGTTGTTCCTGTATTCTTTGCTTACCTTTCCTTGTAGTTGGTGATATTGTGGGTGAGTTTTTTGTCATTATGTGCTTTGATTCTTTTTGCTTTTTCTTTTATATATCGACTGCACATTTATTTTTTGCAATTACTTTGGGCTTAATGTGAAATATTTTGTGGTGATTAGCAGTCTGTGTTAAACTAAATACTTAACTTCCAATACATACAGTTGCTCTACACTTTATCTCTTATATAATTGTTGTTGTCAGATTTTACTTTTTTCTATGTTGTGATTCCATTAACAAATTTCTATGGTTAGTGTTACTCTTACTACTCTTACCTTTTCATTTATATATTAGCGTTAACATGGTTTTGGTGCCACCATCACTGTATCGACATTTTGTGTTCGATAATGTTTATTTTAGCCAGTGAGATTTATACTTTCACTTTCAAAGGTGCGCTTAGCACCTTTTTATTTCAACTTGCACAATTATCTTTAGCATTTCTTGTGAGGAAGGTCTACTGGTGCTAAACTCTGTTAGTTTTTGTCCAATAAAGTTTTTATTTTTCCGTTCCTTCCCTCTCCTCTCCTCTTCTTTCCTCTCCCCTCTCCTCTCTTCTCACGCCTCACTCCTGTTCCCCTCTTTTCCCTTCTTTCCCCTTCCCCCTCTTCTTGCAATGGATATTAAATCCTCAGTTTCTTATGTTAGAGATTATATCCTCACACATACTAGGCAAGTACTCTACCTCTGAGCTATACTTTCAGCTTTTTCTTTTGTTCTTACAATATAGTTTTTCTATGATAAAATATTCTTGGTCTATAGTTTTACTTTTAGTATTTTCTACATATTATCCCACTCTTAATGCCTTGTAGGTTTTTGATGAGAAATTTGCTTATAGACTTATAGACTCCTTTGTGTATAAATTAGTTTTCTCTTGCTGCTTTCAAATATTTTTCTCATATTTGGCTTTTGACAATTTAATTACATGTGTCTTAGTGTAGATGTTTTTGGGTGTAACCTACTTGGGGAATGTTTGGCTTTATGAATCAGAATCTTTCCATCCCTAGATTTTGAAGGGTTCCAGTCATTATTTTTTAAAATAAGCTTTCCACATCTAGCTGTCTTCTCCTTCTAGTAATCCTATTATGTATAAATTGAGTTTCTTGATGGACTCTCCTAAGTCCCATATGTTTTCCTCATTCCTTTTCATTCTTTTTTCTTTTTGTTTTTCTAAATGGTTAATTTCAAATGACCTTTCTTTGAGTTTTCTAATTCTTTCTTCCATGTGGCAGCAGAGTCTGTTGTCAAAGTTGTCCATTGAATTTCTCAGTCCTGCCATTGTATTCTTCAGTTCCAGGATTTCTGTCTGATTCTCCTTTATGGCTTTAATTTATTAAACTTCTCATTTTGTTTATGTATCACTTTCTTGATTTGACTTAGTTATCCATTTGTGTTCTCTTTTAGATCATGTAGTTTCTTGAAGATGATTATTTGCAGTTCTTTGTCTGGCCGTTAATAAATCTCCATTTTTAAGGGTCAGTTACTAGAACTCTATTAATCCTTTAATGGTGTCATGTCTATCTGATTTTTCTTGATCTTTGTAGTCTTGTCCTTATGTCTGTGCATTTAAAGGAGCAAACACATCTTGTAGTCTCTATATACAAGTTTTGGTAGGTGAGAAACTTCTGCTATGTTTCTGGACATTTGGAAGTGCCTCTGGAAGGCAGGTCTGGAGTGGGGACTGTGGTTGATAGGCCTGTTCCTAAGGGTGTAGGTTGTAATTCCTGCTGGGTCCTGGGCAGATGGAATTGTCTCTGTGGCAGTGGTTGAAGAGGGATTGAGTCAAGTCATGGCTATTTCCAGGTCCACAGGTGGTAGGCCTATTAGTAGGAGCTTGGACAGATGTGGCTTCTATTGAATCTTAGGAAAAGCTCCTGATGGTTCTCTAGGCAGCTTTTCTGACTGCTTTCAGAACTGTGGCAGAGGAGGGATGAAGCAGAAATACAAGGCTGCAGTCATATCTGAGAAGAATAGATCTGTTATGAGGAAGCTGATGAGTATGGCTTCTCTTAGTCCTTCAGGTACGTGAATCTCAGCAGGAACATGGCTAAATGGGCTACAGTAGTGTTGACGTGAGTATAGGGCTTCTTCTGTTCTACATCTGGGTCTGTGATTGGTGAGCATGCACCCTGCATGCACATTTCACTTTTCAAAGGGCACCTATTTGGTCTTGTGCTATGCACAGGCCTTATAACCATCTGTCTGGACCCCCAAACTCCTACATAGGCACTTTTGTTTGTGGATGGCTGCCCAATTGTTGTTTCAATGAGGAGACATGAACTGGTGACTTCTTATTCTGCCATCCTGGTAACGTAACACTCTTAGATGAAGCTTTAATTTTCCTTTATGAATATAAGTGGAAAAATCTAAAACAGTGTTTACAAATATATTTTAGCAGTGAATTAAAAGACACAGGTTATTATAGTAATAGAAATAGGGCCATTTTAAGAAAAGCCACTAATATAATCATTATATTGAAAGAGTAATGAAGAAATAGCAATTGTTTCATTTTATTATTTCACTATATAGAAAAAAATTGTTACAAATCCTCATTTAAAGAAAGCTCCTAAAAAAAAAGAGAAAGCTCCTAAGGAAACAGCAATAAATGAAACTTCTTTAAGTTAATTCAGTCATCCACATTAAGCTTCATTCATGAAGTAATTATGGCAAAAAAAAGTAGTCAAAAGAAAATCAGGAAGATGGTAATGAAGGACTAGTGATGAGCCCGAAGTTGCTCCAAAGTAACTGCCAGAAAGAGAACATTTATTTGAGATGTAAAAAGAGTAAAAATACCTTGTTATATGAGGACTCTGACTACGGGGAGTCTTAGTGATATGCACCATATGAGGTGAAAGTTTTTGAAAAGTGTAGGTTCTTGGTGAAAGAGGCAAAAGGGAAGGGAATGGCACCTTTGAGTGACTGAGTGATAAAGAAGAGGAGGGAAAATTTAGTGTCCTTCAAGATAAAAAAGAAGGAAAATGATGAGAAAGTCACAGTTATTCCTCTTCCAACAAAAACAAACCAAACCCAAATCCAAAACAAATCAAAATAAAACAAATCCAAGAAACAAAGAGTACTGAGAAAAAATTTCTTTAAAAAAAAAAAAAGAGCCATGTCAGTAGATCACAGGAGCCAATTTGAGACATATATCAGTAGCTGTGTTAAGATATTGGATTATAAGCCATAGTCAAAGTAAATAGAGATGAGTCCATACTCACCTCATAGAAATAAATACAAAATGGAGAAGATTCTTTTCCTACATAGAAAAATTCTTAGTCATATAAGTTTATTCATTCCTCTTCAAGAGTAAGAGCTTTTTCCCTCTCTTTTTTGAGCAAGGGCTAGACTTTAGGACTTGCTTCCAAAGAGTAAATAAGGAAAAGAAAATAGTAGGACTTTCCATTGGAAAAACCTGACAGGCATTGTCATAACCAAATAATCAAATTTAATAACGTCAAGAATGTTATGTGGATATTGTGTACCCTCTAATGTGATACGATGAGACATTTCAATTCCATGGTATTCTTTGCTAGGTTTGTTGGCTCTTTTAAGGCATCAACCCAGTCCAATCTGAGAAAGACATCAGAAGAACTCATGCTGAGGGATGATTTTCAAGATACCTGACCATTGCTACTCGAAACTGCCAAAGTTATGAAAAAATAGGAAATACTGAGAAGCTCTCATAGACCAGGGGAGACATGACAAAAGCCACGTGGTATTGTGGATTGGACTTTTGAATAAAAAAATAGATTAGTGGAAAAACTGGTAAAATTCAAAGAAAGCCCAGAGTTCACTTAATGGGAATATACTTATTTAGTTTTTTAATTTTCATAATTTATACTGACGTGAAGCTGAGTGGATTGGTATGGCATATATGGGAATGCCCTGAACTAACTTTGCAAGTTTTCTATAAATGTAAAATGATACTAACATAAATAAGCTATATAAATAAAAAGAAACTCACTTAAACCCATCCAGAGAAGGAACTAGACTCTACTCCCACTGATAAAATGTGATGTTAGGAATTGAGTTAGGAATGCAGAAAACCATCTCAGATTCATAAAATAAGCAGAAAAAGATGGTTAAATCTATATAAAGTTACTGGATTTGAAAATGAGACTGAAACCACCTCATCTGATGAAAGGTTTATTTCAAGAAAGAAAGGCTGTAAGGTAGTATTCTAAACTGATGAAACATTTAAGCAAGCATTTGGAGATAACGAAATTTATCTTGAATCAAAAATACAAAAATTAGAAAAGAATGGGGGCTGGGGATTTAGCTCAGTGATTAGAGTGCTTGCCTGGCAAGCACAAGGGCCTGAGTTCGATCCCCAACACCAAAAAAAAAAAAAAAAAAAAAAAAAAAAAAAAAAAAAAAAAAAAAAAAAAAAAAAAAAAAAAAAAAAAAAAAAAAAAAAAAAAAAAAGAAATAGATAAAACCACAAAAAGAAATGAAAAGAGAGTTAATTAAGTTTAGGAAAAAAGAGAAATAGAAGAAAAAAGACCAAATCATTTCTTAAAGACTAAATTATGCATTTCTCTAGGAACAAGAAACACAAAAGGACATTTATTTATTTATTTATTTTTTCTTTTTTTGGTGCTGGGGGTCGAACTCAGGGCCTTGTGCTTGCTAAGTAAGCACTCTAACCACTGAGCTAAATCTCCAGCCAACACAAAAGGAAATTTAATAAGGAACATTGAAGAAAGAATCAACAGAAACAACCAACAGAATAAAAATGAGACCAAGATAAAAGTAAAAAGGCTCTGAAATGAAAGACAAAGAGGGAATAATAAATGTTTTATTTAAACCCTTGAAGAACGGGAAAAAGAACAACAGAAGAGAATATTTAGAACCATAGTCAGAGAAAATTTTTTAGAAATGAAAGTTGTAGATCTACATAATACTCTCCCGGATACATGTCTAAATTCACTGGGGAGAAAAAATGGCATAGCAGAGACTGGCAGCAAAATACAGCCTCTCTGAGACCTGGAACCAAGACACCAACTTGGTGAAGAGAAAAAGAAGTAGGCCTCTAGGAATCAGAAGAGGACTGACAGGAAACTAGACACTACAGAGAAATTGGAGCAGTTGAGCACAACACAGAGAAAAGTATGATGCAGTCTGGAAAGCTCATCCTGGCTCCTGGGGACAGGGACCTGTCTCTGCAGACACAAAGTAAGCATGAAGATGGTCGGCAGCTGCAGGGAGAAACAATGAAGCAGGCCTGCAGCACTGGCCCCAAGAAAAGGTCCTGGCTATTGTAAACTACAAAAACAGCATGGGATTTTACTCTGAAAGTGACACCTTCCATGCAGCAGGCTAGAGTTTGAGAATACATCCGCTGGAGTACCCACCACATTTGAGAGGGCTTAATCAGAAGCCATTTGGGAAGAGGTGCATTATTTAAGAGAGAGCTACAGAACAACTACAGAACAGCTACACTTCAGTGTTTCTGGTACTGCCCTACCACAGTGACTTGGTAGAAGACAGCTACAAGAGACGGTCATGGAAAGGGAAGTTAGTATCACCCTGATACACAAACCAGACAAAGACCCAATGAACAAAGCAAACCATAGTCCAATTTCTTTAGTGAACATAGAGGCAAAATCCTATATAAGTTTTGGCAAATAAGAAATCATCAAAAGATAATATGTAATAACTAAGTTGGGTTCATCCCAGAGATTCAAGGATGTTTCAACATGTGTAAATAACACCACGTAAACTGAAGCAAGGACAAAATCCACATGATCATCTCAATAGGTAGAGAAGAAGCCTTTGATGAAATCCAGTATCCATGCATAATTAAAATCCTGAAGATAACGGGTACAGAGGACTTTATTGCAATCTGATAAAAGCCATTTACAACAAACTTACTGCCAACATCATATTAAGTGAGAAAGGCTGAAAGATTTCCCTCTAAAATCAAGAGAAAGACAAGGATGCTCATTATGACCACTCCTCTTCATTATACAGTAGCATTTAAAACATTAACCTGAGTATTCAGGCAAGAGAAAGAAGTAAAAGGGATACACATAGGAAAAGGAAAAAGTCAAATTATCACTAGTTGCAAATGATATGATCATTTATATAGATGACCCAATATAACCAAATTCGGCAATGTGCTAGAGTTTTAGTTACTTTCTTGTTGCTGGAACAAAATACCCAACACCCACATGTTAAAGGAGGAAAGGTTTTGTTTTAGCTCACAGTTTGTGGAGGTTTCAGTCCACAGTCAACTGGCCCTACGGCAGGGCAACATGGTAGAGGAGAAAGAGTTCACGGTGTGGCAGGCAGGAGGCAGTATACTTCCTCCTTCTTTCCCTTTTTATTTCACCCAAGCCTATTGGTTGGTGCCATCCACAACCAGGATGGGCCTTCCCTCTACAGTAAATCTGTCATCTACTCCCAGAACTATGCTAAACCAATGGGACTGATCCAGAATCACACACCCATGATCCAGTTACTTCCAAAAGCCCCACCCATCAGCACATGAAGCTTTGGGGGGACAGTTAGATATAAACCATAGCATACATAATTAGCACACAAAAATCTATGATGTTCCAATACACCAATAATAAACACATCAAGAAAACAATTAGGAAAACAATCCTATTCACAATGGTTCAAAAAGTTAAATTCTTAGAATTTAACTGTTGCAGTAAGCAACTATGGTGGGTATAGAGGATGAAAAAGATTACTTGGAAACGAGACTTAGTTCAGTCACTGAGCAGCTCAGATGGCCTATTCTCATCCAAGAGTGTCCATCACTGGGGACACTCTGAGGGGAAAACCCCACCAAGCTAACTCTCTGGCTTTTATTTAGAATATCAGCATAAGAGAAAAAAGCAGGAGAAAAGCAGTTTGGATCAGGAGTTGTCTTAGGCGAGGTAGGTTTTCTTGGGACTTTACTAATCTAAACTTCTTGTTTAACCATTCGATTCTCACACGGCCTGTGTGGTTTTGCCCCATAGTTTAACCATTCGCTCCTCACAGAGCCGGCATGCTTTTTGCCTCACGGTTTAATTATTTGTGTTCTTTGCCCTACATTTTAACTGTTCACTCCTCATAGGGCCTATAAGCTTTTGTACCACAATTTAATCATTCAGTTTAATCATTCACTCGTGGCCAGGTCCACCACATTTAACCTAAGCAAGAAGTGTAAGATCTGTACGATGAAAATCACAACACTCTGAAAAATAAGATTGAAGTTGACATCATGGAAAGATATATCCTGTTTCTGGATAAGCATAAACGATATTGTCAAAATGGCCATATTACCAAAACTTATATACAGATTAATGCAACCCCAATAAAAATACTAACAACATTTCTCCCAGAACTAGAGAAAATGATCCTAAAATTTATATGGAACCAGAAGAGACCCAGAGTAGCTAAAAGAATTCTACGTAAGAAGAGCAAAGCAAGAACAAATCACAATCCTGGATTTCAAATTATATTACAAAGCTACAGTGATATAAACACTATGGACTGGCACAAAAACAGACATGTTGATCAGTAGAACAGACTAGAGCATGCAGAAGCAACCCCAGGTACATTCAGCTATTTGATCTTTGACAAAACTTATGCTGGAGGAAAGGTAGCATCTTTAACAAATGGTGCTAGGAAAACTGGCTAGCAAATGCAGAAGACTAACCGTATTTCCAACCATGTACTAAACTAAAATCAAAATGGATTAAAGTCTACAATATTAAAGCAGAAACAATCTGCTGGAAAATAAAATAGGTAACATTCTGGAGGATGTAGACATAGGCAAGGACTTCCTGAAGAGAACTGCAGTTTCACCAGAAATAACACTAAGAATCAATAAAGAGAATTTCATCAAAGTAAAAAGCTTCTGTACAGCAAAGGAAACAACTAACAGAGGGAAGAGACAATCTACAGAATGGGAAATTTTTTTCAGTATTTCTTGGACAGAGGACAGATATTTATAATATATAGGGAACTGAAAAAAACATTTAGACGCCCTCCGATAAAATGCCCATCAAAACTGAGCAACTGAAATGAATAGACACTTCTTATAAGAAGTAGAAATGGACAATAAATATATGAAAAATTGTTCAACATCTCTGGCCATCAGAGAAATGCAAATTAAAATAACACTGAAATTAGATCTTACTCCAGAAAGAATGACTGTCATCAAAAAATCAAATAATAAATTCTGGCAGGGTTGTGGGACTAAAGGAACCCTTCTACATTGCTGGTGGGAATATAAACTAGTATAAACACTGTAGGAATCTGTATGGCGTTTCCTCAAATAACTAAAGTAGAAATTCCATTTGACCCAGCTATTATCCTTCTAGGTATCTTCCCAGAAGAGTTAAAGACATCATATTATGGTGTTATATGCATATCCATGTTTATAGCAGCATGTCTCACAGTAGCTAAATCTAAGAGGTGACCTCTATGTCCATCAACAGATGAATGGATAAAGGGATGTAGCATTTATACACAATGGTGTACTATTTTGCTAGAAAAAAGGGTAAAAGTTAGGAAAATGGGTGCATTTTGAGACCATAATTTTAAGTGAAATAAATCAGACACACAAGCTTAAAAGTCACATGGTTTTTCTTTCATGAGAAATCCAAAGTATAAATAAATTAAGATCAAAGTGAAAGGTAGATAATAGGAAACAGTAACATTGTTTACAAGATGGAAGGGGTTCATGGGATGGAAGGAGGGCTGAGGGAAGGAAGGAGAGCGGATTATATAAAGAATTAAGATGTGTTGTGTACATCTACCAACTCTCCTCAAGGAATATAATCATTATATACTGCAAATATTTACTAAAATATCCTGAAAAATTAACTTTAAGACATTCTTGAGAAGGATGATTGAGTTACACGTGAAAAATTTTCAAAGGCTTCCAGGTGTAAAGATCAAATAAGAAAAATAAAGCAGTCGGTCTGCCATTAGATTTCTAAAACAACAACACTAAAAGTGAGGCCACAGTGGAGCAGCGTTTTCAACAAACAAAAAAATACATGAAGCAAAAACTCATACCAGTGAATTTACTCTCCAAATATCACTTGCACCAAAAAACACTCTTATACATAGAGGAACTCAGGGAATTCCTATTACCAGTGTTATTATTCAACACTTTTAGACACAGTAAAATCAACTTGGGGATAAGAAAGAGTGAAAAAGAAATAAATTGATTTGTGAATGATTGATAGCATATCTGGAAAGGCTTAGGGAATCAATGACAAAATTAGCTTGAATAATATAAAAAGTACCAAAGTATAGGTTAAAAATTAATGTACAGAAATGAATAGACTTTGTAGTCACAAAACAATGAGTTAAGGCAGAGAATATCTAACATATGAAAGAAATAAGACTGTGGTGGACGTATTATTGTGGTCAACTTGAGCAGTAACACCCAGCTGGACTGAGTTAGTGTGGTTCCGGGTGTAGCAGATCCACCTGAAGGTTATTGCCAACAAAATATAGAAGAAAACAGGAGCAGAAGACAGGTGCCGGCTGTTTCCCAGGAGAAGCTCTGTTGTGGCTGGTTCTCAGGAAGGGAGCTCGGCTGTTCTTAGTGCGGAAGGAGCTCAGGCTTTGCTGTCGTAGAGGATGGCTGCTGTTCACTTCAGTGGAGTTCTGGTCTTCATCGCTGCTGTGAGACTCATATCCTGGTTCCAGTATAGATTTCTTCAGCCTTTTAGTGCAGACACAGACTTACATGGGACAGTGCTGTGGGTCTCCAGTGCACAGGTAGGTGTTCTGCTATCTTCCTGCTTTTGGTTTGTGGGGGTGAAAGTGGTAACTTGGACCTATCCTGTACTAAATCTGCTATCTTGCAAACCATTGACTCTAGAAAGGTAACTAATACAAGAAATTGGTACTAGACAAGTGGGGTCCTTGCTATGACATTGCCTGGCCATGTGGCTTATGAGCCTTTGGAATTAGTTTGGAAAGGTTTTGAGGCCAGGTGAAGAGGCAGCCCTAGAATGCTCTAAACTTATTATATGGAAGACTCTTCTCTGAGCGTGGAAAACCAGAGAATCTGATGGAAATGTTGCCAGGGAATTTCCATCAGGATGAGGCTTGGGAAGCGTCTGTTGAAAAAGCCTGCATTGGCTACTGGAACCCAGGCAATATGCGTGCTTTGGGAGAGGTTGGTCTGCATTTTGCTTGTGTTTGGAGATACTGCTGAGGGGGCAGAAAAATTTTAACGCGGTCTGGTGTTGGGATGGCAGCATAGTTACTGTTGAGAGCTTTTGGCTAGACCTATGTTGGAAATCAAGAGTGGAGATCCAGCAGGGTGACCTCAATTGTTTGGCCAGAGGGGAGCTGTGGATTGCAAGGATGGACAGAGGAGAACGTGGTTGTGGAGAAGAAATAGGACAACGGAAAAATGACTTGAGGCCTTGACCAGCAGGGAAGAGTGTATTTGGGGAGCAGGAGATCCTTAGGGGTGTTTCTTAGTGTTGCCGTGCTCTGTGGTTAAAGTTAATGGAAACCAAAGGAGTTTTAAAATGTGAAGCTGTATGTTTTTTAATGTGGATGCACTGTATTGGTATACTGTAGTTTGTAAACTATTTTTTTTTTGAACAAGTGAGAGACAGAATGGAGTTGTTTTTTATTTGTATATATATTTGTAATTTTTGGATGCCTGTTTGTAATCAGTTTGAGAATATTTGTTTCTGATGTGTGAAGGAGTGCAAGAATTGTATTGTTAATGTAAATCTGATTAGAGCAAGATATGTTAACTCTTTATAAATATGCCACTGGACACTATGGTTTGAAGAAATGTGTCTGGTTATCAAGTTGACCAGGGGTGTGGATTGTGGTGGATTTATTATTGTGGTCAACTTGAGCAGGAACGCCCAGCTAAACTGAGTTGGTGTGGTTCTGGGTGTAGAAGATCCACCTGAAGTTTATTGCCAACACAGTATAAAAGAGAACAAGGGCAGAAAACAGCAGTTGGCTGTTTCCCATGAAAAGCTGTATTGTAGCTGGTTCTCCAGAAAGGAACTCAGGTGTTCTCGTTGCAGAAGCAGCGCGGGGCCTTGATGTCACTGGAGATGACTGCTGTTTGCTTCAGGTGAGCTCTGGTCTTCATCTCCGCTGTGAGCATCATATCCTGGTTCCAGTATAGATTTCTTCAGCCTTCTAGTGCAAACATGGATGTACATGGGACATAGCCGTGGGTTCTCAGCCCTCAATTGGCTCTCTCACGTTGCATAGATAGATATTCTGCTCTCTTCCTGCTTTTGACTTGTGTGTGTGAATGCTGTGACTTGGACTTGTCATGTATTAAATCTCTCTTGTAAAGCATTGACTCTAGAAAGGTAACTAATACAAAGACTAAGTGACTTAATGGAAAAACTTAACATGAAATTCTCAAATTTCATTTCTAGAAATTTCAACACACTCAGATGATACAAATATATAGAAAATCATGTCCTCTTTTTAGTCAGATGACTCCTTGAATTCATTCATAATTTTAATCCCTATAAAATACCAGTAATTATTCTTGTTGAGACACAAAGTTTGATTCTGAAGATCATTGGAAAAACAAATGTGCAACAATATCCAGAAAAGTAGCAAATGGCAAATACTGTAGTAAATGCCAACATCTTGTTCTTTTTTAGGGCTGAATAATGTTCTGTCACATGTATGTGTGTGTGTGTATCTCACAGTTTCTTATCCACTTGTCCATCAGTGAACACTTAGATTGTTTCCCTATCTTGACTATTGTAAATAAAGCTATAATGAGGGTGGGAACACAGTTGCTATGGTTTATATCTGGATGTCTCTCCAAAGCCTCAAGTGCTCATAGAAGGGGCTTTTGAAAGGTGACTGAATCATGGGGGTATGATAACTATTGTGATGTTAGGAAGTGGGGCCTGCTCGGAAGAGGAGGGTCACTGGGGGTGTGACCTGGAAGGGTGTGTCTGCCTCCCTCACTCCTCCCTTCACACACTACTTCCTGGCTTCCATGACCCCAGACGCTGTTCCTTTGAGGCAGGTTTGTGCACGGCACTGCCAGATGGGCAGGGCCTGAAGCTTCTAAAATATGAACCCAAATAAACTTCTCTTCCTTTGAGTTGTGGGTACTTTATCTTAGTGACAAAGAAAGTGAGTGACTAAGATGGCAGTTTTGTTTTTCAGGAGGTTAGTTCATTTCCTTTGGGTGTATGCCTGTATGCCCAGCAGGGGATTGCTGAATCTTTCTGTTTTTAGTTTCTTTAGAAGCCTCCACATTGTTTCCACATAATGTCAAGTCAGTGTACAAGTTTCTGTTTCTCCCTCAAATGTCACCCCCATAAACATTCATTATCTTTTTTATATATATAAAAGTCATTCTAATGGATGTGAAATGGTATCTTGCAGTGGCTTTTCCTTTTTGATAGTTACATTGAGCACCTTTTCGTTTATCTGTTGGCCTTTTTTTTTGGGCATCTAGCCAGTGCATGGAGCAAGCGCTCTACCACTGAGCTGCATTCCCACCCTCACTGGCCCTTATGATGCATTCTCTGGAGAATTAGCTACTCAGATCATTTGCTCATTTTTACATTGGGTTATTTATTTTTCTACTATTAAATTATATAAAGAATTTTAAATTCTTTATAAAATTTATATATTAACCCTCCACAAGTATTTTTTTTCCTAGCCCATACACAGTCATTTCATTGTTGG
>PVJO010027755.1:0-19184 GCA_004026905.1 Hystrix cristata
TCCTTTTTCCCCACAGCCCTGCCAGCACTTGTTATTGGTTGATTTCTTGATAATAGCTATTCTTTCTGGAGTGAGATGATATCTTGGTGTTGTTTTGATCTACATCTCTTAATGACCAATGATGTTGAACATTTTTTAGTTACATTTATTTGTTATTTTTATTTCTTCATCTGGGAAATGTGTATTCATTTCAGATGCCAGTTTTTGGATAGGGTCTTTAAATTTGGGGGGGTTGTTTTTTTGAGTTCTTTATATATTCTAGATGTTAGACCTTTGTCTGAGGGACAGCTGGCAAAATTTTTTTTCTGTGATTTTTTTGCCCCACTCTAATAGTAATTTCTTTTGCTGTGCAAAAGCCTCTTAATAGGATGTGGTCCCAAGCATTGATTCTTTGTATTGTTTCCTGTGCAGTCTGAGTTTTGTTCATAATGTTTTTTCCCACCTCTATGTCTTTGAGAGTTCTTCCTATTTTATTCTCCAGGAGATTTAGTATTTCTCTTTTAATGTTTAGATCTTTGATCCACTTTGATTTTAGCTTAGTAAATGGTGAGAGACATGTATCTAGTTTTAGTTTTCGGCATGTGGCCAGCCAATTTTTCCAGCACCATTTATTAAAGAGGCTGTCTTTCTTCCAGTGAGGATGTTTGGCTCCTTTGTCGAAGATGAGGAAGAAGTTAAACTGTCATTATTTGCAGATGACATGATACTCTACATAGAAGACCCTGAAAATTCCTCCAAAAAACTTCTAGATTTAATAACTAAATTCAGTTGTGTAGCTGGATGCGAAGTCAACACCCAAAAGTCAATACCATTCCTATATACAAATAACAAACTCACTGAGAAAGAAATAACAGAAGATATTCCTTTCACAATTGCATCCAAAAAAATGAAATACTTAGGAATCTATCTAACAAAACAAGTAAAAGATCTTTTCATTGAAAACTACAGTACTCTAAAAAAGGAAACTGAAAGGGATATCAGAAAATGGAAAGACATCCCATCTTCATAGGTAGGAAGAACGAACATAGTGAAAATGGCGATACTTCCTAAATTACTATACAGATTTAATCAATTCCCATCAAAATACCAATAACATACTTCACAGAATTAGCAAAGACAATTCTGAAATTTATCTGGAACCAGAAGAGACCAAGAATAGCAAAAACAATTCTGGGCAACAGGAATAAGGCAGGGGGCATCACAGTCCCCGACTTGAAATTATGTTATAAAGCTTCTGTGATAAAAACAGCATGGTACTGGCATGAAGACAGACCCGAGGACCAATGGAACAGGCTAGAAGATGCAGAAATAATTCCAAACACATATAAGATATATTTTATAATAAAGCTGTATTTAAATATGATTACCTAAGTTCTTCACAATGAGGAAGGGAGACCGACAGGTGATCAGTCCATTCTTCCTGACCTTAAAACGTGTTTCAGTAAGGGCAGATCAACTGAGGGAGGGATGACAGGAAGAGATCAGGCAACTGATGTTTGAATTAAATTTCATTCTCTCTCGTGTTGGCCCTTTTTCTGTTTTTATGTCAAGCAGAACTGCTTCATTGACAAATATACATTATAAATAAGTGAAATTTTACATTTTAAGTATTGAAATCCAGTAATACCTCGGTTCACAAATGCTTCTGCTCACAAACAATTCTGTCCTCAAATAAAAGCATTAGAAAAAAATCTGCTTCCATTTACATACTCCACATCGGTTGATAAATATAACTGCTGCCGTGTTTGCCACATAAACACAAACTCCACCATCTTCTACCAAATCATAAAACAAATTAAATTCATGAACTGAGGTACCACTGTATTTGACAACAGTTTCTTTCATGGTTACCTACGCATTCATGCTTAATATATTACATTCTTTATATGGACACATAAACTTTGTTTCTGGATTTATATATATATATATATACACATATAATATATATAAATTTTCTCATGTGTGCTAGGTATTTTGCATATATTTCATATGTAGGGCAACCCTAAAAATGGAACATTAGAACAGCATTCCAGTAAATTTAAACACTGCTTTTGTATTTCAAAGCGTAGTTTCATAAAGAACATTAGTTGGATGAATTAAGCAATGCTATTAAACACAATTTTTCAATATGCATAAATTTAATTGCACTGGTTATGGCTAATGAAATTTCTGCTAAAATCACTTCCTTGTTTACTTCGTTCTCGGTCAATTTAAGTGATTTAGTTAATCTGGAACAGGAACACAGAAAGGAAGAAAGAAAGTACATAAAAGTTAGGAAAGGAATTGCATACTATGATACATTGCTGTTGACAAAATTGTAATGACTCTCTCTTATTTCAAAAGACAAAAATATAAAATGACTGCTAAACATTCTATCTAAATATAAAATGAAGTCATTCTCTAATGATCTGTGTTCTACTCGTTTTCTTTCTAAAATTTCTAATGAGCTGTTTAGTCATAATGCCTAGTTTTATTTTTATTCATCTCTTTAAATTGGGACTATACATTAGGAATTTTTAAATCTCAAATAAAACCTTATGTAGTCTTTCAGTAATAACAGACAACGAACTTCTAAATAAATGTAATGTGTGTGTGTTCCAGGAACTAATTTATACATTTAAAAAGGCAACTCATATAAAATATGGGCATATATACATCATATTAGAGGTGTATCAATCAGTAGGAATTAAACTCTGGAATTAATTTCCCTGAATTAATAATAGCAAACCAGGTAGGCTAACTACATGTGTAGGCAGATCACATGGCTACCTGTTCTCTAAAATGATAAGCATCTGCCAGAGACTGAATATTTATGTTCCCTAAGAATTCATTGTTGAAACTCAGACTCCCAATCTGATAACAATGGTAGTTGGGGACTTTGAGCAGCAATTAGTTCATAAGTGTGGAGTCTTCAACATGTGAATAATCTATTTACAAGAAGACGAAATAGAGGGTTTGTCTTCCCTCGCTATTCACTGTGTGAGGACGCAGTGAAAATATGGCCATTTGCAGTCCACGGAGAAGCCCTCCCTGGAATCTGACCAGCTAATACCCTGGTCTGGAACTTTCAGCCTCCAGAAGAGTGAGAAAGACAATTTTTTTTTTTTTTCTCATCCCACTTGGTTTTTGTACTCTGTTAGAGCAGCCTGGGTAACTCTCTAGAGATGGCTCCCTTCAAATGACCCCAACAATATTATCAATGACATCTTCATAAATGGAAAAGGAAATTTTCATTAAATGAGAAAAGAGTAACCTCGACGTTTGAAAGCAGTAGACAAGACTGAACAGTGAGAATGTTTGTTTAACCAAAACAACCTTCTAATGACATCACAGTGAATCTTACAACTAACTTGAATGAAAGACATAATGCTCTACAAATAAGTTTACTAACTGGGTCTTGAAAAGCAAATGAACTAAAAGGAAACGTCTTCCATCATCTCTACACTTCGCATATTTATACAATCCAAACATAATTTGAGAAGAAAAATTCTGATAAGTCCTATTCCTTCTCAATGATTTTTTTCCTATTACAAGCTTCACATGGATAAATGCTCAAACTCTTGAGTAGAAAGAACCATGCGACGATTGCAAAGAATGTTCATAACCACTTTTTCTTCTTGTACACATTCCACATACTCTTGCAATAACGACCATTCATCTAGTCAGTCTTCTTTCATGTGCCCCACATTCTCTTTTTTCCATGTCTTGCCAAAAGATATTTCCTTTTCTAGCAATATTTGTTCATCAAATTCATTTCTTATTAAATACTCTATTAAGTTCCAGATGTCCTTCCAAAGCCTCATGGGAGCGTAGGCGTAGCTTTCATGAGGTGACTGTGTTAGGGAAACTCTTCACTGGATTAGTCCACTGATCAGAGTATATCTGGGTGCGATGTTGGAAGATGAGGCCTTTTGGGAAGAGGCGGGAAGAGTTACTGCTGTGGACGTGGCCTGTCACTCAACAACCTGTTTCTTCTCTGTGATGCCCCTCGGTCATGCCGCGTGCTTTAGAGCCGTGTGACTATGGCCTGAAATCTCTACAGACTGTGAGCCACAACAAACATCTCCTGCTTTAACTTGTGGGTGTTGCGTATATTGTACCAACAATAAGAAAATAACCAAGACCTATGCCCACTTCAGAAATTAATGCCTTTTCAAATGCTAACTGCATTATGTTATATATATATATATATATATATATATATATATATATATATAACAGATCCATCTTTTTTCTTTAGTTTAAATTGATAGAATTATTTTCCTTCTGAAGAAGAGAAGTTCTGTGAAGTTATACTCTTAATTTTTTGTGGTCCTTTAGATCTCTGTTGTCTGGTACACAAATAAGAAATGCTGACACTAGGCATAGTTTTGAGGAAGGCAAAGATACCATTCTCTATGGAAAGCTCTGTATTTAATTATGTACTTCATTCAATATGAGATCTGAGTAATTGCTTAACATGGCAAGGCCAAGTGGCCTGAAGGTACTTGCTTAAAAATCTGTGGTCAGATCAGGTAGAACTGCTAAAAATTTAAACAAGCTCCAGGGATGAGATCCTGGCTCTTAAAAAGCTGATGGACAAATATAAGTCAGGGGATGGAACAAAGGAAGCAAATAATTCAAGAATTTAGAGAAGTAAATACTGAGATTCAAAGATGGTCAGTATCAGAGTTTAATGACTCCAGTGCTCCTGCCATTATTTTGAATCAAGGCCCAGTTCAGACATTAACATAGTATGAGAAACTGCAAAGTCGTGTCCAAAATACAACTGACTCATTTCCAAAAGGTCATTAGATAATCTTCAAACATACACCAGGTATATCATCACGCTCGGGGTGGAAAGACAGGAAATCTAAATAACAAAAAAGCACAATTCACAAATAAATTGCCAAACAAAATTGTCTAATGTGATGCTAATTCACGATGGGATATTCTCAGATCCATTAATCTAGATCAGTGCTAGAAGTTGAAAGGAGTTATTTACATAATGAAAGGTGCTACCATTAAATCCTTTATCCTTTCATAGCAATAAAATCTATTATTATTATTAAAAAATAAATATTTTTAAATGACCTGAAGATACATAAAATGAACCCCTGAATAGAAAATAAGGTTTAATTTACAGTTGTATTTATGAAAATTAATGACAGTCTTTTAAACACCAGGATTTTTTAAGAGCTAGGAAATGATATTTACTGTCTGGGTGGCTCAAAACAAAGGTAGTACATAAAGAATGAAATTAGTACCCATATATATAACCAGTTAAAACTCATGTATCAGGAGAACTGCGCTTGCAGCTTATTTATGAAAAGAAAAATAATGGGATATTTACCACCAGCTACAAAAAATGCTCTGGAGACACTTTACATTACCTAACTTGTCTTGGTTGATGTTGTATTTTTTCTCTTTGATGTCATGGAGAATGAGCAGATGACCACATGTGTCACTGCAGCAGTGATAACAGAAGCCATATGAAGGGATCTCCCTAAAGAACACTAATTATTTCTGCTTTATTACCTCCAGTCATTTCTCAATCTGCTGTAACCAAGCGCCTACATCTTTGATGCTAGTCAAAGTACTTAACAAAATAACCAGAAAAGGATTCTCAAAACCACAAACTCTTTCTTATCCTTCTGTGGTTATATATTTTATTAGTCAACCCCTTTCCTCCCATTACTTCTGAAAAAACACATTATACTTTTCAGCCTTTGTATTTCAAATTATAAATGTTTCACTTTTTCTTAGTATTTCCTTTCTTTTCATTCTGCTCATTTTTAAATGAGCTTTCATGATTTAATTTTGCATCTATATGTTATGTATTTTACCTACATTTATAGAGTCATCTTCTTAATCTCCGAAGTGACATATGTGACTGCTTGTTGGATGTTTACCTGACTCTCCCACACAGACCTCTCTAAACCTCTGATCATTGTTTGTTATGCACACTGGCTCTTCTCCATTACTTTGGTGAATACATCCACAGAGCTCATTCTTAAGTCTTCTTACTCTTAGAATACCACATCCTTTATAACCAACTATTGTAAATTATGATTCCAAGTAGCTCTACAGTATATCATTAATTCTCCATTCCTGCTAAATTTAAATTAATTTGGTACCTAATGTCACTGACTGTGGTACACAGAAGTACTAAATGTGATGACTGAATATGATGATGAGGATAATGATGATGTGATGTTTATTATAACTATTTACAATTACTGTGTTGCACTCTCCAGAGTACATGCTACTTGTCTGCCCATTTTATCATTATGTAGACTGTGATTCAGATAGTGAAATCATTTGTCTATAATCTCAGAATAGACTCTGGTATTTATGGCTCCTTTTTAGTACTGGGGATTGAACTCAGTGTCTTTATAATACATTACCATCTTCTTCTGTTTATTTTTTTAAACTTTGTAACAGACTCTCTCCAAGTCATTAATTTCTAAGGTTGATATTGAATTTGGGAAAATGTGATCATCCTACTGTCGCAGCTTCTCAGAGAGCAGGATGCACAGGGATGTGCCCCGCACCTGGCTTAGTATGTTTGACTCTTAACTAGCTTCAGATACCGATATATCTGAACATAGGCTATTTTGTAAAATAAAGTCAGAATTATTTCCATATGAAAATGCAGGTCTGTATTTTCTGTATCTTTAAAACTATTTTGCATTGGAAGCAGTCTACAGTTAAACTCATATATTTAAATAAATTTTAAAAACTCTCACAACAACCTAATAAGCTCTGAGTTTCCATCACCTTTCCCAAAAACACAACGTCACTGAAACTTTGACTATCTGACTTTTCCTCATATTCAATCCCTTATTCATACCTTTTTTTTCTCAATTTGAAGTTAGGTTCTTTCCCTTGGAATTCACTTTGCCTCCTCCTCCCTTCTTTGGATGGATAACTTATACCTCACTGTCAAAATCAATTTAAATGTGAGTTCTTTCTTAATGAGCCCAGAGAATGTTAATATACTTGAAAATACTTAATTTGTTTAACAAAGTAAATTTATGGGGCTACATTTTTGTGCAAGAAACTGAAAGGGATTTGAGGATGCAATTCTGAAAAGGTCCTAACCTTTCGGGTCTTGCAAACTAGTAATTTCATAGTTTCTTTAGTGCTTAAGATAAACTACCTATTGTGCTAAATTTTTTCACTATATTATTTAGCTCCTCAAATAAGCCTATGAATGAGGTATAAAATTATTAAAGGTTATTGTCCTTCTTTTAGAGATGTAAAAAGAGAGGCAGATGGACAGTAGTGACAAATTCTGTTCTCTAAATTATTTACTACTTTTAATCAGTGAAGTATGACTATTTAATGAAAATATTACATATATAATTGATTTCTACCTGTAAGTTGAACCTACAAATGAAAGTGTTTAGAGATAGCATTTGCAAAAGATTGGCAAAAAGTTTTTCACATAGATATTAAAATATATTAGCATGTTAGAAAGCATGAGGAAATCTTTGATTTTCAAATAACTGAATTATTTAAACCTTACAGAATATCAAATAACTTTGTAGTCAAAGGAGCCCATAGTAACCTAGAGGAAAATACATGTGCAGACATGGGAAAACAAATACATAAATTATAATAACATCACGCTCTTTCTCTGTATAGTGTGTAATGACAGCAAAGAAAAAGGTAAAGTAAATACTCATGAATAGTTCAGGAAACATTCTGAAGAACAGGTATCTTTATACAATATTTTACACAGGTGCAGTTGTAAAAGATTTCAAACTAAGAACAACGTGGACATATAAACCTGAAAACTGTATATTCAGAAATAGCAAGCAGACACATTCATATGTAGGAAAGAATATGATGGCACATATGTGTTAGGAGGCTAGATAATTGGGCTACACTTCTGCAGTGAGGGCTTTTCTGAGGTAGGACAAAAAAACAAAACAAAACAAAACAAAACAACAAACAGACAAACAAACAAAAAAAAAAAAACACCAAATTTCATTCCAAAAGCACTGGGTGGATTTTTGACATCATGTCAGAAAATGCATGTTTTTCAAATGTGCTTAAATATAACTCTGACCAACCTGTAACTCCCAAAGAGAAAAATCATGCTCAGGTTGAGGGTTCTCCTAGATTCGCTTGCAGAACTCAGTATTGCGGGCACTTCAGGCAGGAAATACAGTTCATTAAATTCTGCCCTAAGGGTTGCTGAGACTGTGTCTAAAGACATTAAAGCAACATAGAATGCCGAAATAAATGATGAATTCAGTCTTACTCAATGCAGTTCACATTTTTTAAATGTCAAAATATTATTAAAGTCAATGAAAAAAGTACAGTGCTACAAGCAAAAATTTTACCATACAAATACCAGCAACAACAATTATGACTTATTAATTGTATGCACAGAGGTGGGTGTTTAATTCTCCATCTATCTTCTCCCCATGTGCATCTTGTATCTGCAAAATTTCCTTAATGTTTCAAACTTATTTTTAAAGTGGCTGAAATTATTTTTTACCTATTTTAAAAGATTATTTTTGTCATTAAATAGAATGTAGGACATGAAGATGCTGCCACAATGTTATACACATTGGCTTAATTTATTATTCAACATGACATTTGCATACTAATGTTATAGCTGTTATAAATGCAAATTTTCCGTATGGGCTAGATTTAATCCATGATTTTAATTGACAGATTTTTAGTAGAGAGGTGAAAGAAAATGGGCAGGAAGGGAGTTGGTGGTTTTCACTGAAAATTTAGAATGTGAGTATAAAGTGATGTCCCAGAGCTTGTATAAAAGGGCCGAGAGAAAGTAATGTCCACAGTCAATTCAGGATCACACCACTGAGACACCGAGAAGGCTACATATCCGTACTGTGACAATCTTCTCTCAAACACTATTCACTTTAATGTTCTGCTTTTCTTGACATTTCAGCCTTATCTATTCTGTGTTGTTAAGGTAGTTGATAAACTAATTTCAGGATGACTGAAAGAAAAATCTACATAATGATGAAGAATTTCAATTACCTTTAGCTTGTGCATTTGCTTCTACTTAAGATACAGGGTTTCTGCATTTTAACCCAAAACTTTATGCTATCTAGGTCAAAACAAATAAAATCAAAATTTGCTTTGATTGGACAATATACGAATTCTCTTCTTGTTCAAAAATGATTACATAAAGAATAAAATTACAGAAAAGCAAACTGTACTCTTAGTATAATATTTCTTCATTCTTCATGCCAGACTATCTGGAAGACTTTACTTTTTCTTTCTGTTTTTAATATCGGTTCTAATTCTATTAGCTTTTATAAAGTTGTGTTTGTTTATTGTGTACAACATGATGTTTTGAAATATATATATTTTGAGACTTTGCCTTTTTTCTAATGATTACTAAGAAACCATTTTCCTTTTAAAAAGCCTGTTTGGTATCGTAAGGCAGTAGCTATTGTATATTATTGAATATATCATATACAAAAGTGATTGAATGTTTAAATTTAAGTGAATGTTTAAATTTAAACAAAACTTGTTGCAGTAAAAATTGTCTCCCAATAATGAAGACATAAATGTATTTAATGTGAGCAGGAGGATTTCGAGTATTTTGAGGGAGAGTAATGGAAATGCATCTTTCTTGTAATAAATTTTAATTTAACTATTCAATGTGTTTATGATTATATGATCATCCCTGTTGATCATTCATTTATGACAAATTCTTTCCAATAAAATATTATGATGTTATCCTTAGCACCACTTGACTTCTGTCTCTTCCACAAAGTCAAAATAATCATGAAAGACAAATACTTTAAATTTATTCAGACATTGAGGCAACCATGACAGTAAAACAAAAGACACCCACCAAAGAGAATTTCTGGAATTGCTTCAGAAATGCTAATATATTTTTATTATAATTAAAAAAATAACCAATAACAGTATTTCCTAAAACTGAATATCTTAGCTAATCCTATCTTTGACCCAATGTGGACTCTTTTCCAGTTAAGGAGCGCTAAATTAAAAAAGAATTTTGGAATGGAATTTACTCTGTAGTTTCAGTGATAAATGAGGGAGATTTCTTCGTGTAGCTAGCTACAGTTCTTCACGAGCCTTCCTACCCGTCATGTCGTACCAGTCTCTGGGCAGGAGAGTAAAAGCAAGGATATTGCCACATTTTCCAAGGTGCTGTATGTGCCGCAGCTAGTGGTGTGCGCCATATTTTTGTAGCTAAATGCTACCCAGCAATGCAGCTGTGATATTCGGCAGGGCAGCGTTCTGTCCATCACGGTCCACACGGGAGTTTTCATTGCCGGGTTGCCTTTGCAGGCTGTTGACACGTGCCACCTCCATCAATAACATCCCTCATTGCACTTTGATTGCAGATGAGAAGTATAATTACTGTCCCTCCTTCAAAAAAGAAGGGAGCGAGGGAATGGATGCATATGTGCAATTTGAAAAAGACCTCCTGGAGATTCTGATACGAAGTCACTTCCAAAAAGAGTTATTGTTAGTTTTTGAATATAACAACCATACATTTTAGCATAAGAAAAATTCTTCAAAATATTAACTACAAATAGAAACTTCTCAAGAAAAGATTGGAAAATTATATGATGAGAAATATTTAGAAATATAAACATGGGGATACTAACGGAATTGTGAAATAAACATAACTGAAAGGAAAGGAAGAATACTAGGAAAGTAAACAAGTTTGCCTCTTTCTTTCTTTCTCCCTTCCTTCCTTCCTTCCTTCCTTCCTTCCTTCCTTCCTTCCTTTCTTTCTTTCTTTCTTTCTTTCTTTCTTTCTTTCTTTCTTTCTTTCTTTCTTTCTTTCTTTCATCTTTCTTTCATTTTAAATTATGGAGATTACTATTTCTTAAACCATACACTCGCAGAAGGACTGACTAATGGAGCTTGACAGAAGCTTAGGAAATCATTTCTACAGCACCCAGCCCTGAGGCACCACATGTCTAAACCATCTAGGATGCTTCATTGTCTCCGTTTCTCCAGAGCAATTCAGGGTGCAGACACCATAGCCTACACAGGGACTTTCACATCCTGATTGTCTACAAGTTTTCTTTCAGTCATTCCACAAAAATAGATTAGGTATTAACAAAACTTGAACTTCTTTCTCTTTCTTAAAATGAGTACACACACACACACTTGCCCACACACCCATGTACACACACACACACACACACACACACACACACACACACGCACACAGATAGAGACAGAAGGAGAGAGGGGGTTGTCCAGTATAGATTAATAGGAAACATTTACAATTTCCCAGAGTGAATCAATTATTCAGATAACTATGGTAATTTCATAAATTGTGTTTTAAAATTTAAGATTTTATTTATGCATTTAATATCTTAAGTATCATAACTTTTCTCTGTAAACATCTTGAAATTAGTCTTGTTTGAATTATTTTCCACTCTAAGAGCAGCCGGATCTTGGCATATTCACAATTCACTTTGGTGGTCATCATCTGACATTTCATGAGAGACAAATGGATTTATTAAATATTGTTAAGAAAATGTAATCAGTGTCAGCTGTAGAAAATAATGATTCTTTTATTTTTACATATATATGGAATTCTTTCCCAAAGTCCCATGAAGTTTGTTGAAAATCCTTTGTTTTCTATTAACTTATTGAACCATGACAATAGCTTCTATTTATGAGCTGAGAAGTACACTTGTCAGTAAGGAAATTTTGTTAGTGAAAAATGCAAGGGCGCAAAAGGACTTCACTGCTCAGCGCTTACCTTTTGTTCACTGATGTGAGTGCTCTGTCTCAAATCTATGGAAGACTCGTCCATCTAACAGCACCTCTGTGAATAATTGTACCCTGAAAGATATTTTTTGTCCATGCTGTTGTTTATTTTCCCCTTATAGAGGTCAGCTACTGCTATGAAGATCGCACATAGTTAAAACTAAAGACAAGCTTTATTACTACAGTTGCTTAGACAAATTGATTCCAGAAAATGAAAACAGTATCGAATCAACCCATTGTTACCCAAAAACTACCAAAAATTTACCAGTCACCAAGACTGGTTATAATCCTTTCCCTTTTACAGACAGAGAAACTATAAAATAGAAAGCATCCATATTTGCAAACCAATAAGCCAAAATCGATAACTGTACTCTGAGAAAACTTTAAAATGAATATGATTGTAGAATGTATAAAAATATTGCTTCTGGATGTTATATATTTGGATAACAGTATGTAAATCTTTTTTGGGAAATAAGTATTTTGCATATAACAATGGCAAAACAGCAGTTCTCTGGTTATAAAAACAAGGAAATAAAAAAAAAAATATCAGTTTCAGTGTGATAAATTTAGGTTGAAATGAGATTAAATTTCCTGATGACACTTATTAAAAATATTATGATTCTCAGGAGATTGTTAAATGGGCTTTGAAGATATTTTATGATGTTTTCTGCTACACGTGATTTCACACGTTTTCCTTTGTTCTATAAAATGTTTCCTACTCTTTCTTTCTTTAATAAAGTTTAAATTAAAGCCTATGACAATGGTACATTTTCACAAACTCCTTATAACTTTATCAAGCCCTGGGGTGCAAATACATCTATACAAAGGACAGTACAATTCTTCTTTTTGCATAAATTATGTATCTAGAATAGAAACAATAAAACATAAAACAAAAAAAAAAATGTATGTTTATCACCGAGTGCGCACCATGAACATTTAACCCTCAATTTCATGCAAATATATATGACTTTATTATCAATTGTTTGTATATTGAGATAAATATATAAATTCAGAATAGGATTTACTATAACTGGAGTGGTGCTTCTGTTTACAAACTTAATTTGTTTTATCATTTGGGGGAATATGGCTGCATTTGTGTTTGTATAGGGAAGATGGCATTGTCCTATTTGTCAACCAGAGGATTTTGCGAAGGGAAGCAAAATTTTACCATATACTTTTTTGGGGGGAACTAAATTGCTTGCTAACAGAAGTTTAAAGCAAAGTATTCAAAGTATTACCGTGTATCCGGGAAAACTTTCTCCAGAGCTAGTTACTTATGAGAAGAATGGTCTAGTAGATACACAAGAAACATGAAAGATCATCTAAATTTTGCCTCTTAATGTATAGTCTAGGAACTAACTAGAACAGAAACATCCTGGTGTGTATGCTTCCTCATGGTCCACACTGGCATGCTTAATTAGCATAATTAGAGATATAACTCACAAAGATGGAATTTTATTAAAACTTTAGTGAATAAGATTCTCATTGAGTTTGAAAGTCATTTGAGGTCTACTGACAGATTGAGAGTCTAGAGGCCATACGTTTCAGTAGGCTTTGAAGCTACAAAGATGAATGGGGCCTTGGGGGGAAAAAAAAAAGTTTCATTTGATGACAATAAAAGAAAGTGTCTTAGAAAAACCAATGCTTTTCTGAAGAAGAATTATTTAGGGAAAATGTGAAGTAAGGGATATAAAATGGGGAAAGGCATTAATGTACAAAGCCATAAAGTATGTAGAGGAAAAAAAAAATTAAAGGTTATATTGTTGGATCCTGGATTTTGAAAAATAACAACAATGGGGATAAAGAGGTAAGCGGGAGCAAGATCAAGAGGCAAAACACACTTTTACAATACCAGGAATTTTCCGGAATTAATGGAGAGGCACTCGGGGATGGGGGACAGATACGGCCGCACATGCCTGTCCTCTGTGTACTCAACAGTTAAACCTAGTAAGTCTGCAAGTTCAAGACCAGCTTGATCTACACAGAATGACCCTATCTCAAAAAGCCACATTTTTAGAATAAAAGTTACATCATTAGATGTGTACTCAATAGGGTGACTCTGGAAACTATAGGGAACAAATCTGATCTTGTGATCCAACTTGCTAAAAATGCATTGAATTTTTTATTAATTAAAATATTAATTTAATTAGATTTTATTTAAATTATCCTGAACATTCTAGTTTTATTTTATCTACACCTTCTCGATTTTAACAAAGAATCAATTTGCCACAGGAAAACGCTGTACAAATTTTAGGACTTGGTATTTACACACTAAGTTTCATATTGTCCTTTTGTCTGGAATCTTGACCACAAAAATAATAATATTTGTTTTACAAAATGTAATGGGAGATAAAACATGCAATCAGAAAACTTCAAACGACTTTTGACAGTCCAGTTGACTTTTCTTAAGTAAAGAAAACAGTAATGGAGAATTAAGTTACACAGAACATTTTTATTTGATTTTAATGAGAACATACATATTCTTATTATATTTGGGTATATGTATACACAGTTATTTTAGATATATAACAACTATAGAAATGTTTTAAAGTGGCAAAACATTTTGTTCTAGTTACCTCTTTCTAAGATAAAAATGAAAACAACCACAGAAATAAAAGAAAATGTATGAAAAGTACAGAAGAAAAGACAAAATTAACCCAACAGAGTCTTTAAATTACGTATTGTATTTTACAGCATTTTTATCTGTCATTCATCTTTTTCCTGTGTATGTTTTTACCTTTTATTTCTATTATTCTATTTGTTTATTTGTTGAATTCTTCAGTGAGCTTGTGACCAACAGTACTATAACTCATGTCTGAACAGAACTACCCGACCAAGTCCATTCTTTCCCATAATACACAGCCCAGAGATGAGGTGACGATGGGGAAGCTCAAATATTCTGTTCTGGATTAAAACAAAAGTGATGGGAATATCAAATGCCAGTATTATTTAATTCTTATGTAACACATACGTTAGGTTAAAAGTGTAAAATAGGGGTAAATAGTGAAAAGTACAAAATTTAATTTGGTAATTTGCACTGTATATGTCACAGCACTTAGTTTAGGATACATTTTCCTGAATAAAAATCAGATGAAAGCAGTTTATTTCACACTACTGACTTCACCAACAAAAATTAAGTATTTAATAGATTGTTAACAGCTGATAAAAATTAATCAGTTTACACAAAAAACAATTTGAGTGCATATGTTTGTATAATTCTAATTTGTTTCTCTTTAATGTATGGGTTGTGCTGAGATGTTTCCACAAATATAATTAATCCTTTTTTTTAGCTTTATTTGTGGAGCTATAAAATTCTAATTCTACATATACTAGAACAACTAATATTTTCCCTTCTGTTACATTAATTGATATAGAAATAGATTAATGAAATTATATTTTAAATTAACTGTACAATTTCAATAACACGTTGAAAAAGTATACCTTCACATTGCCTATATATTTAGCAAAATCAGCACAGTATAGTAATGACCTTTTAGATTCTGAATTTGCTTTCCTCAGGATTGTTTGACTGTGAAAAGGAACAGCAGCATGGCAAAGTCAAACAAACCAATAAGACAGAGTTTCTAAATCACAACCACCTTGCGGGATTGTTCTCATGCAATGAAAGTGACTTCTGTCATTTTACATCTTGTTCCACAGACTCTGAACAGTGACTGAACGCGATTCATGATTTAGCTACGTACTGTTCCTTTCATTGACACTTACATTAATACGTTCTGTTTTGTTGTTTTTTAACCTTGATTTTAGCCTGCTTGGATGCCATTGTTCATCAGTCATCCTATACTCTATAGCCTACACGATCTGATATTTGAGAAAGTCACTGAAGTCTCCTGCTTAATAATAATCCAGATAGTGACTCTAGAAAGGTTAAATAGGACAGAGACTTTGCCCGATCCTCCATAAATTGTGCCAAGAATAAAGCACAAAATACATAGACAGCTTGCTTACCTCTCGTTTCATACCTTCTCTCTAACTCCTGAAAATAGAATTAACAGAGTGAGAGGGATGATATTGGGTTCTATTGTTTAGAAAGCAAAGGCCTGCAAATGTCTGCCTTATATTGTCATAAAACAGCTATTTCCAATACCATAACCTCTTAAAAATTCCTTCTAAGTAAATGTCCAGACCTCGTAAATTTATAATGCCAGTAGGATTTGTCTATGTTTTTCTTTTTCCTTGAACAAGATAAGGTGAGTTTGAAGCCTAAAGCAATCAAAATCAGAATTATACTCAAACTTTTGGGTTTATGCTTCTCATAGTTTCCTCTAGAATGTCCAGATTTCAAATGCTTTCAGGGGTGTGCTTTACAATACAGAGAGATACAAGAGCAAGATGATCATCTTTTCTGGAGTTAACAGTCTATCAGTTATTCTGCATGTTACATGTTAGAAAAATCTGGTCATGAGCGAATATCCATTTGCAAAATAACCAATTGAAATACAGAAAAAAGTTGGAAAATTCTCAAGGAAATTGTTGTATCTGCTGTTTGTGAATCATTACAGTTCTTAAAACTGTGACTATCTGGTATTCAATTACCAGAAATCATGGCAGACACTTATAAATATTCACATAGCATATGCATTTTATTCCTTTGTGCTTTACTACAGAATTTTTAAGCAACATTAAATGTAAAAGAACCATATCCTGTTTACTGGAATATTCATGACAGTAAGAATGTTCCTTCAATAAAAATATATTAGTGACTGAAGCAAATTAATTTATTATACCCTGGGCATTTCGATTTTACATTCCTTGGAGAAGGGTACCAGAGTCAAGATAGGTCTGTATGCCCTTCACTACAAACTTGCACTGGCGTCATTTGTGACCACTGAGGATGAGTCCTGCTCACATCAGCTTTCAAGTTCTGTATTTCCCAGCTCTAAGCAAAGCTGAGTTGCATCCTACAGTACCACAAGCAACCCTTCAGATTTGATCCTTAGCTCTCAGACCTCAGCTTTTCCCAGAGACAGCTCGCTCCTGCCCAGGATTGAGCAACACCTGATGAGCAGCAGGCAGAAGGAAATACTGCCACAAAAGGAATCAATAGGGAGCAAAAGTTAACAGAAAAAAAACAGGATATCAACATTGCTCCGATGCCTAGAGTGTATTTTAAAATAATTTAGAATTGTGAGCTGAAGCTTGTGCTGTATAGTCTTTATAGATATAGTCTTTATCAACACTAGCAAGTATCAATTGTCCTAACTGATAATCAGCACTCTATTGTAGCCAGCTGCCATTTCATTGTAAAACCTGCGTACCCTAGAAGATGCACCATAAGCCTAAGTTTGTCTATATCTTAATTCACACCTAAAATTTGATTTTTAGCATATAAAATGCAATAAAATATTTATTTTGGCAAAATTGGTCAGGTGTTGTTTAGTAGGATGAATAATCTGTTATTGGTAAAACTATAGATATCAAGAAAAATAGACCAAATAATATTGTCTGAAGGTGTTTATCACATCTGTGGACATGGCACTAAAACCCATGGTGGGGTGATACCATATTTCCCGAGAGATGACTCTGTGATTCTCAAATAGGCCTGTGAAGAGCAAAGCGTTGCTGAGCATTTCTGGTTGCTGATGCTGACTAGGTGAATATACTCTCGCCAACAAGAACACAGCTGAGTCTGCCAAATGCTGACTGTTTATCAAATATCAAAGAATAGTTGACACTCCGTGGAGACGAGTGGATATATCGCATGATTGTTTTTATACTTCATGCTAAAGAAAATCCCTGTAATTGTGTGTATGTGTGTAGAAGAACTTACTGTAACATTACTCTGTGTAAACTTCAGAAAGAAAAACATAGATTTGACATTAAGGAAATTGATTCACTAAAGATGGATTTAAAACTGTTAAGGTAAGAGAACGATTGTTAATTAGGAGACAAGAATTTTTAAAAAGCCAATCTGGTAATCGATTTTCTTTTTCCTTTTTTATTCTGTAAACACAGAAAGATGAAAACTCAGTAATCACAAAATGACCACTTGCTAATGTAAGTGATTGGTGATTCTTTACCAAGTATAGTGTAGGCCTCATTCCATTTTTTCCACTTTCTAGATAATATTGCGTTGGGTAAGTTTAGAATTGTAACAACTTCGTTTACGCATTCATTCCAAAGCAAAATCTCACTCTCTTACACTAACCCCCAATAAGCTAAGCGAATCCCAAATGCCGTGAGTCCTAATACCTAACTGACAATCACTGGTTACACATGGCTTTTGCCCTCCCTTAATATAGCTGCTACTCAGTGCAATGCATGCAACCATGGGGTGGCCGGTTCCTGCACTTCGGCATTCTCTGATTTCTACTGTTGGAAACTCTTCACCGTCCCCTCTATTGTAGGAAACACTGAGTCAAAAATAAAACTGTTAGCTTAAAAAATTAAAGCAAAATTCTTTAACAAGGATAGTCAATAGACACTCAGTCAAAAGACTGAGTAGTCAGATAGCCATCAGGAGATATTTTACTCCCTATTTTTTCTAGTCTTAGCCTATGTATTAAATCATCAGAAGGGAATTTCTTTATAATTAGGAAGAAGAAATGTTAATATTATAACATTTTATTACCTACTAAACTTTGTTTATTTTTTCTATCTCTAGCCATACTTTTACTCTTTAGTTTCATTCACTCATAATAAAAGTTTTAAGTGTTCTAAAAATTCTATTTTTTCACTTTAGTTGAGTTTACAGGATATGGTAAATGCTCTTTATTTTTGGCTCACAATTCACCCTACTTAATGTTATTTTGACTACCGTACAATTAGAAAAATCTTTTGTCCATCTATGTCCAATGATGTTAGCAAGCTCATTTATTTGCTTACATATGTGCAAACCTGAATGCATATAAAGCAGATTTTAGAAACTAAATTTTCTTAAATTGGTTCATCTTAACTTTGTTAGTGTTTTTGTTGTATAACAAATCACTTACAGATGAAGAAGTTCTGCTCTTATAACAGGATCAGGTTAACCACATCTGAAGTCATTAGCATACATTTTGTTTTTCATAGAAAAGACATGCTTTAGTTTAAAATCTTATTTATCTGAGGTGTTTGAAATAGTTGGAATCTGGCTGGGGATTTAGCTCAGTGATTAGAGTGCTTGCCTTGCAAGCACAAGGCCCTGAGTTTGATCCCCGGCACCACAAAAATAAATAAATAAATAAATAAATAAATAAATAAATAAACAAACAAACAAACAAATAAATAAAATAGTTGGAATCATACCAATGAATTTATTCCCTTAAAATAAAAATAAAAATAAAAAGGTTTTTCTTGCTTCTGTGAGAGGCCTTAAAGAAACCTTCTCGTTAAAAGACCAGGTAAATACTGTACAGAGAACCAGGAATTAGAAAAACACTGACGGGAGGCTGATCGCAGCTCTACTCTTTCCAGCAACCACAGCAAAGCCCTGACAGGTAGAGGTA
>PVJO010027756.1:0-19194 GCA_004026905.1 Hystrix cristata
CATGTTCATAGCAACACAATTTGTAATAGCTAAGTCTTGGAAACAACCTAAATGCCCAACAACCAATGAATGGCTAAAGAAAATGTGGTTTTTCTACACAATGGAGTACTACACTGCCATAAAAAAGGATAAACTAGAGTCATTCATATATAAATGGATGTTTCTTGAGAACATACTCTTAAGTGAAATAAATCAGACAGTCATGAGCACACAACGAATTGTTTCTCTGATATGAGAGACCATAATTGCAAATAAGGACAAAGAGGTGTAATAGATATTATATAAAAGGAGGATGGTGTGCAGAGGAGAGGAGTACTAGAAAGAAAGAAGGGGAAAAGCAGAAAGGCAACAGGGGAGAGAGGGGAATAGGAAAATATGGAAAATGATGACTGAACCTGCTGTAAATTGGGAGGGAGGGTGCAGAGGGGAGGGGGGAGGGGGGGAATTAAGATACATCATGTATAGGTAGAGAATAAATGTATTGAATGTGACCACGGTATGTAGAGTGTACCAATACATGTTCTTGGTTTAAAATAAAATTAAAGAAAATAAATAAACTTAAGAAAATGTAATGTACTTTATCTTTCATAACTGGTAGAGGCAGAGAAGGCCAAAAAACAAAAGGTCTGTGGTGCCTGTGGCTGTCTCTCCCTGTCCCTCCCTAACACTGTGAGCCCCCTTGCAGGGCTTCTACTTCTCATCTCTGCACAGTTCACAGAGCCCACCTAATATCTCACACATAGCAGATACTTAATAACTGTGAGTAGATCAAAGATTAAAATACTTTTATGAATCCGTAATAGCAAAATTGACAGTAGATGTAGCTAATGTGTTTAACTTCAGAAAACACATACAGAGAAATCTAACACAGGATGTGACTACAACTTACCTAGAAAATGGTTATTAAGTAATCTAAAAATGAACTACTGACTGTAGAAAATGGTTACTGATAATGTCAAGTTTTCTTGGGACTCTAAATATGTGCATAAATATATGTATATATTTTCTCCCAGCTGTGGAGAAAATCAAATGAAAAGTCGGATTGGCTATGGAGAAGATACTGATTTAAAGAAAAAGAGTAAATCTGAATTATGTTCACAGTTGACAGATACTAGATTAAACAAACCTAAGTTTATAGTCCATGTTACTCAATAAAAAGGAACTATGCAGATATAATATATAACAACATTTTATAAAATACATGTATAGTATATTTTGTTTGTTTTAGAAATATCTCCTCCCTCTTCTGACCCCGTGGTACCCTCTATTGATTTTCAACTCTATACTTATAACCTCTGGGCCACCTCTGACTCCTCTACTAAATGTTACCATCCTTAATGACTGCCATAAGTTCTATTTATTATTTTACCTCCAGTGCCAATACACAATATGTGACAAAGAGTAAGTATACATTTAAGTGTACATTAAATGAATGAAATGCCTTTAGAATTTTACAAAATTTAGAATTAATTTTCAAAGCAGTTGACTTGATTTAATTAATTCTTGATACACAAAATCAAATGTTGTTCTCTGAGATTATAATGATACTGAGCACAACAGCAGCAAGGAGGCAGGTCGTACAGAGTCTTCCACACTCACACCTCTGCAGGTTTTGGGCTGAGGGTTGGCTTGGCCTCTCACTACTAACTCTAGACTTGGCCTTTGCTGATCTCTATGGTCCTTCAACACTAACATTCTGAGAATGAAAAACCACCAGGGCAGGGGCCTGTCCATTTGTTTATCACTATATTCCAACTGAGCGCACTAGCTCACTAGATTCATATTTACTGAATAACTGAATGAATAAGCAAACCAGGACTCCTGTAACAACCTCTCATCCCAAAATCTTACGCAGAAGATCTTTTAGATTATTGATAAATAAAAAATATGGTAGAGTTCCCTCATGTTTGGGAATTATCTCTATTTTCTAATAGTGGAATCTATTCCTATAACTTTAACAATTAGGTACAAAGATTAATAAAGGCTGTATATACTGTGCGTTAAAGAGATTCTCTAAGAATCTGTGATGTGAAATACTCCAAATAAGCCTCTGGTTCCAGAAAATAAAATGAATATGCTAAAAATAATATATTTAACTAGAAAAATTATATGTATTCTTATGGAAGGGTATTAAGGTTAGAAAGTATGGCTAAAGTACGTCTGAATTTTAGAAGGATTAAAGAAGTTTATTTAGGAAAGTTTCCTGGTTTGAGGGGTATGCATTTTTACTTTAGCTATGCAGAATTCACAGTCTGAGAATAAAACAATACAAACAGCCTGTAATGTGACACTGTCCTGCTGCTTCCTTTTGGCTATAGTAGAGAGGCTTAGTTTTGGCGTTTCATAATGATGTGACTTCACACTTCTGAAGGAATTTTTTAAGGTTAGTGAGAGATCACATAAAATGTAAGGAACTCTTCAGGGGAAGAAGAAATAAAAACAGGTGAAATGGACTTACTGCCAGCCCCCTTGAATGTCCTTCCAGATAGTAGCATGAACCTTCAACCAGCTTGCTGAAGCCACACTCTCTCTTCCACTCTGCCAGATTCTCAGGAACACGTGCTCATACAGTCTCATACCTCTTTGGGATGCAGACAAGTTCATACAAGCCAACCCCACCCGCAAGCAAACTAAACTCACAGCACACAGGTGAGTGCTACAGGTTTCCTGGGTAGAAGGTCTCTGAGGCAAATGCATCACACTAGAATTTAAACTCAACCACTTCCTGGCAATGTGACTTGGGGCAAACGGATTTTAGTCCGTGTCTTCTCTGTGTAAAGTTAGGAGACCACCTACCTCACTGTGGAGGGGAAAGGATAAAATCAATGTGGGTTTGCATATTGATTCAGACGGCTCCTCTGCCTCATAACCCAAAAGGGCAGTGATTTCCGCAGACCTGTGGTGGGATTCAACTCACCACTCTTTTGGACTCTCTTGTACCAGAAATCCTCTTCTTTCAGAAAAAAAAGCAAATGCAAGGAAGACCAGGCAGACACTATGACCTAATGACAGCTGATAAGTGGTGGCATAGTATGTCTCTCTAGTGACTTAGCCTAACTTTTTGCTGCTTGGTTCTCTATCTGCTTTTGCTCAGGTGGCCACTTATACATGCCCATGAGCGCTGGGGACACCATTCTTGTTCTAACCATGATAGCTGGTATCAAAGAGAGACCAGGTGCTAAATTAATATGTAATCATGATTATAGGAATAGATTCTTCTGTCTTTTCTTTGCTCCTTCCTGAGGCACATGAGTAGGAAGAGCACATGCTTTGGTGTAGAGGGCAACCAGTGGCTTTGTCACGTGATGAACTGTGGAAAGCTGACTTAATCTCTCTCTGAGCCTCAACTTTCTCATCTCATAGTAGTTGGTGAAAACAAAACGAGAAAAAAAATCTATAAACATGAATTAATTTATATCTGTGCACATAAGCTAAGAGTAGACACAGAGACACATATATCGAGCTTGCATTTAGAAAATAGAAGTTTACTTTGTTTCATGAACATTTCTGTTCATGAACAGTTCAGTTCACAAATAGAAGTACTGGGCAAAACTTTAATTCCATTTATGAACTCAGTATCAGGTGACAAACATGACCATGGCCATCTTCCCCAGAATCATGGAATGAATTAAGTTTGTGAAGAGAGAGAGAACATGAAGAGAAAGAGTCAAAATTTAAGAAAGTAATATTCAAAAAGCAATGAAAGAAGCAGAATTAAAAGTCAAGGTTGTGTTCTTTTAGCAAGAGAGACAGACAGACTGAGACAGACACTAAGGGACAATGAGCACTGAGAGGCACACCCCCTCAAGCCAGTTGCACCTCTTCCTGGGGCCTGAATTAGAAAGGCTCGCTCCTGCTCTGATGGTGTTATAATAGAAAAAGCACCTGCTAATGACAAAAACAGTCCCTAGGAGCAGAGCACATGGGTGAAGCTACTGCAGATTGGGGAAAATGCTGGGATGAAGTTTGGGAGGATTTAGGGGAGGAGAAAAACAAAGAATGATCTCAAGAGCTAGAGAATCCTAAGAATGCAGGATTCATATGGGCTTCAGCGCGCTAGGTGTGGGTGACTCATTGTCCATCCACAGGCTCTGATCACATTAGCCTCCATTCCCCAACTTGAGATAAAGGGTTGATTCCAGGAAATCCCAAGTCAGAGAAAAGAAAATGCTCACTGCACCTGCTCCATAGCAGAGGGAAGAGCTGCTGGCAACCAGTGGCCTGGACCACTTTCCCAATGGCCACAGAGGTTTCCTGACCACACAAGAGCAGAAAAGTGAATCAGGAGGGTGTTACCTGTGTTTAGCTTTACTTAATATAGTGCAGACAGATAATTCCCTACACATCTGAACAGTTAGTAGCTAGGGTGATGTCTTTATAATGAAGCCTAACCACCAGTGTAAATTCCCTTTATGCTGTTTAATCATTATCTTGTTTACTTTTACTTAAGCATTTTGAAAATAAGCATTTGCTCCTTAAAGCAATGAATCAAACCACTGCACATTTTCTCTCTCTCTCTCTCCCCCCTTCTACCTCTCCCTCTTTCTGTCTCTGTCTCTGTCTCTCTCCTTTCTTTTTGAGACAGGATCTTGCTATGTAATTCAGGCTGATCTTGAACTCACGATGTAGCTTAGGCTGGCCTTGAACTTGCAGGGATCCTCCCAAGTGCTGAGGTTACAGGTATGTGACTGGTCATGCATATTTTCTTAATGTAATGAATCAAACCACTGCATTTTTTTTAATTTTTATTTTCTGCATTATCTGGAATAACTTACAGGGTTTTTCCCCCCCTCTTTCTGCCTCTCTTCCTATCCACCCAATTTCTGAAAACCATGGTTTTTCAAAATCTAAAACATATCAAATCATAGCTTTAATGTAAGAAATTCTACAACGATCAATAAATCTAAAACCCATAAACATTTCAGTTTTTATTTAGAAATTGTTCAAATATGTGAATCCCAAATTATGAAATTATAGTATTGATTTTTACTTTGTAATGGCCCTCTGCATTAAAGCACAAAGGACTAATGTCTTATTTTACATTATTTATTGTTCTTCCCCTTGCTCTCCTCCTTGGAAAACATGGTGTGAAAAATACTTGGCTCCTATCATTCTTATTCCTAAAATGACATACAAAGCACAAATGAAATTAGCTCATTAGTCAAGGTATGAAAGTGTCATCTCTATTGTCTGTACAGAAAAGTCTGGGCACATTCTGGCCAGAAAAGGCTAAGATTGTGTGTCTCCATGGAAATTTCTGGCAAGGATCCAATTCCTCCATCACTCAAGTCTAGAAAATGGAGGAAGGGAGGGTTATACCTTATAAGCAGTTCACCTGGGCACAGTGGCACATACTTGCAATGCCAGCTACTAGGAAGAGACTAGGCAGGAGGACTGCTTGAGTCCAGGAGTTCAAGGCCAGCCTGGGCAACACAATAACACCCTGATTCAAAAACAACAACAAGAACAACCACAACAAAAATAGTTCCATCTGAAAAACTAAATATTCAGTAAATTGATTGACTTAAATGTTTTGTTGCAAAAGCCGTTTTCCCAAATTTGTTTGTTAATGTCCAGGACCAAATGTACTAATGTGAACAAGACTTCCAAGTTAAAGTTTTAGAAACCTCACTATTGAGGTCACTGAGAGCTAAGCCTGAAACAGTTCCAGTGCAAGAGTGACTAAACTATATAATGAAGTAGATGTCTTTCATATGAATTTCTACTTAAAATGGTATGATTTAGGTGGACATATTTCAATTGAAATGCAGAAATCACTAAATTCATATCAAATTATTTACAAAATCCATAATAAAGGCTGTGAAGTTGACTCCTTAAAATATATTTTTTTGGAGGGGCTGGGGATTTAGCTCAGTGGTTAAAGTGCTTACCTTGTAAGCACAAGGCCCTGAGCTTGATCCCCAGCACCAAAAAAAAAAACATATATATATGTGTATATATACATATATATATGTGTGTATATATATATATATATATTTTGTTGGAAACACAAATCTAAAAGCGTTACATTTTAAATCTAAAGCATACATGGTCCCCAATATTACATGTAGCCATCCATAGGGCTATCCACATGTACAGACAGGTACTGGAAACTGTTCTCTACTACTTCATAAGTGATAAATATTAGAAAGGATGACCACAGAACTCTTTTCTGGACAAGTGTGGATTTTCCTTTAAATATATGAGACAAAGTTATGATTCATTAAAATGGAAAACAAGAGATTCAAGGAAATTGCGTGTAGTCCATTGATCTCCTACTTTGCTGAAATATAGTTAAATGATGCAAAATTAATGTTTGATAAATATGTGAATTAATGTCTGATAAATATGATTAAAGTTATAAATATCTTCAGAGAATCATTCAACACTTATTAAAATATTTTCTTATTAATGAGGTGAAAACATGAATATTAGCTCTACCTTATGCCTAGGAAAATCCAATATTGTATTTTACATACTGGTTTACAAACATCATTTTCAGTTTGAAATACAACTCCATCTTAGCAAACTTTTCCTTGCTGTGACAAAATACTTGAGAATAACAAAGGGGAAACCAGGTACATGCTTGCAATTCCAGCACACTGGATGGCTGAGGCAGGAGTTCAAGCCCACCCTGAGGATTTTAGCAAGAACCAATCTTAAAATAACAAAAATAAAAAGTAAAAAATGACTGAGGATATAGCTCAGCACAAAGGCCTTGGGTTCACCCTCATACAAAAAAAAATAATAAAAAAATAAATAAAAACACAAAGGACGAAAGGTTTATTTTGGCTCATGGTTTCAGGGGAGAGCGAGCTTCATTGTTTTCAGGCCTGTGATAAGGCAGAAAAATCATGATTGCAGGGCATAGCAAAGGAAGGCTGCTCACTTCATAGTAACTAGGAAGCAGAGAGCAAAAGGAATAAATATACCTGGGACAAAATATACCCTTTGAAGGCAAACCCCCAGTAAACCTAACTCCTCCAAATATGCCCCATCTCCTAGAATTTCCATTACCTACCAACAGCACCATCAGATGGGAGCCAAGATTTCAAGTCATGAGTTTCTGGGGACCACTTCAGATGCAAATCATAACAAACTCTAATTTTACATAGTTATATTTTCTTCAAAATCCATGTAGACTTTAGGTTTGAGTACAGTCACTAGGAATAGATCCTCTAGTAGCATAAGCTCAGCAGCAAGGTTACACCAGCACAGCCCCAAGATGTTCTGTGGTGATGCTCTAGAAGTGGATCTTCTGATGACCTCCAAATGTTGGGAGGTGCCATGGTCCACTACATAGCACTTATCTTTTCTAGATAAATTCACTGCTTAGGGAATATCCTCCAGTCTCAAGGTTTTCAATATCTATTCTTTGATTTTGCCAACTTATATTTTCAGCTTTGCAGGTTTGTACAGCAAATTGTTTTCATGACTCATCAGTATTGTCATCTCTAAATTATGTTCAAATTAAAAATCTTGATTATTCTCAACAAAATCCCCTCATCTCAATTAAAAGTACGTCCATTCACCCAGGAGCTCAAGACAATTATCTATGAATCATCCTTAATTGCTCTGTTTCTCTCTAATCCATCAAAAGGTACTGTGGATTCTATCACCAAACTGGCTTCAGAATCATACTACTCACCACCTCCAAAAGAACACATCCCTAGTCCAAATGAGCACCGTATTTTACCTAGAACCTAATTGCTTTCACTGCTCCAATTTCTGTCTGCCCACACCACATCTCCCTCACAGGCTACAGTGATCTTTTAAAAACAAATGAGAGTCTATCACTCCTCTGCTTGGTGTCTTTAGCATGCTTCCCATTCATAATCCTTACATATATCTGCCCTTGCCTCCCTCCAAGCTTATTCCCTCATACTCTGGTCCAGTCACACTAACCTGCTTTCTAAGCATTACATACAGCAAATCAATACCCTCCACTTGGCCCTAGAACTTCCTTTCCACTATTCCTCCCAAGGTCACATCGCTGGTTCTCTCACTCCATCCAGGCCCCTGCTTAACGAGGCCACCTTTTCTGAAACAGTTCGTCTTTCACACAAGGTACCAAATCTTCACTATCTATCCTTTCAAACTGTTTTATATTTCCTATGGGACTCAACACTTGCTCAAATTCTATCACATTTTACTGTAGTTGTTTGTTGGCCATCACTTCCACTGCAAGATCAGCCTCATGTAGATAGGAATCTGTCTCTTGTTTTCTCCATTATATCTGAGCACCTGTAACTATTCTGCCACAGGGCTGGTACTCTATATATTTTCCTCTATTCAAGAAAACAAATGAATGCACATTTTTTTTTCACAGTCTGTGTTAGTAGACAACTCTTATAATCAATTATTGTAAATGTAAGCCAAAGCAAAACCAAATTTAACTTTGAACAGCTGGGATGTAAGTTTTAATCAAATAGTCATTACATATGTATAAAGGAATGTGTATGTACATATTTTACTTAAGACATTAATTATTATATTATTGGTATCTTTGGGACCAATGAATATGTGAATTAATTATAGAGGTTCTATCTGTTCCACATTAACCACAAAGTAGTCTGACAATAGCAAACATTCACAGAACTGGATGTGCTTGGATATATTTGCTATCTATCAAGCTGCTTCTTCAACCAGAAATATCTCCTGAAAGAAGTAGGAAGATGGATACCATCTCTGAAATGGATACTCAGGACATCTTCATACACAGCAAATGAGGGTACATTGATTTTAACATCCTCTGGACTTGGCAAAAAGTCCTAGGAATAAATGAAAGTCATGAAGTACTGCTGGAAGCCAGCTGGGCTTGAATTTTGGTAGGAACCAGGGAATGAACCAAGAAGGCAGTTGGCTGAAAACCAACTTCTCTGCTTACACAAGTATTTACATTTAGTCATTGCTATTACCACAATTTTAATAATGGTCACTAGAGACTATGGGTCTGAACAACGTATCCAAAATCTACTGAGTTCAACTTTAATTTGATCATATTTTAAAACAAAATAGTGTCTACAGTTTGAAGATAGCAATCAACACAACTGTGGACAATAAAGGAGGGTCACTGAAATCTAGTATCAGCTGGTAAAGAATCATATTCTTGCTTTGCTATCATGCCAGTGAAATGCATCCCACAAGAATCCCTGTTAATTCACTGCTCCTATCTTCTACCAGGCAAACCAATTCACAATGAATAAGGTTTACATGGCTCTTTCAAGCAGTATTTTATAAAAATTCTAGGCATGTCCACCTGAAAATAATTTAACATTTGTATTGTAGCTTTCTGGCTTTCTTTCCATCTCACAAAAAATATTTGAGAATAAAATAGTGGATTCAGACACCTGTCTTCCCAGTATGATGTAAATCCATAGATCGACCTGTACTACAATAATGCTGTAGATGGTGGACTAATTCCACAGACAGTTATCAGCTTTCTAAAAAGAAAAAAAAAAAGGTGAGGGATTCAGTCTTTTATGGAAATATAGACAAGTAACTCTCTCTCTTCCCTCCTTTTTCTTTTCCTTCCCGCCCCCTTACCAATCCCTGACCAATTGGGTTCCAAAGTAAATATTTTAGAAATTTAAGAGCTCGTCCATTGATACAGATGCAAATGCCCTTAAAAAACTCTCCACACAGGAATTATTATTGGCCATAAATTCACATTAAATGTCAATGCAACTCATTGTTTATGAAGAAATTTTGTATTTTAAATGGGGATAACTTTTTCATTGTGCTAGTGTCTTAAAGACTATCTCTATTACAAATGAATACCAAAAAAATTGAGATAAAGTTATGCCTCAATAGACAAATGTACTTAAGTGGGGAAAAATCCTTGAGAAAGAATTCAGCAGTAGTGTTAAAGGTCTGCTATACTTTACATCTAAATTGTTCCCCAAAGCCTCACGCACTCATAGATGGGGCTTTGAGGAAGTGACTAGATCATGGGTATGGGTGTGTGATACTGGATTAGTCCACTGACAGATTTATAGCTAGGTCAGTTATCAGTGGGTCACTGTGGGCGTGGCCTGGAAGGGAGTGTAAGGGGGTGTGTGTATGTGTGTTTATATATATAGTGTGTGTGTGTATGTGTATATATATATATATAAAATCTCCTTCCTTCTCCCTTGATCTCTGTCTGCTTCCTGACTTTCCATGAACTGTTTCTCTGCTGCCCATCTGCCATGCTACCCTCCCTCGAAACCAGTCGACTATGAACAGAAACCTCTACAAACTGTGAGCCACAATAAACCTCTCCTCCTTTAACTTACAGATGTCAGGTGTTTTGTCCCAGCAATGAGGAAGTAACTAAGACAAGCTAATCACCATCTTTGCAGTTGAAGACCTGCACTTCATTCATGCATAAGACCATATAAAAGTGATACGAGATGAGCGTGAACCGTGGAAATTCAGAGCAAGGCGTAACAGCTGCCTTTTGCATACATATCCAAAAGAGTTGACTATCACTATTTTTAGATCATTTGGGAAAATAACAGCCATGCACAAAATATGTTCCTAGAAAAATTACTCTTGTGTGGCAATCTGTTCAATCAATTAATATTAAACATGCCAAGGATTTTGCATTATGAAATCAAGGTATTACCTGCTTATTTATAAATAGGAAAACTTAATTTAATCACTCTAAACATTGTCCCAAATGATTAAATATATCCCAGAGACAGAAAAAAAAGAATAAATTAAATAAGACAATCTTTCCCAAAGAAGATTGGAGAAAAGAAAAGGAAATTTTTCTGCACAAAGTGCCTAGTGCTCTGTAATGTCTCAGGCCCCACCTCATGAATACAGGGCAGGGTTGAAGTGAGGCTGCTGTGTCCATGGGACCACAGTCACAGTGTCACCTCCAGGCACACAGAGGTCTGTAGAGAAAGCCTTTGCCCCCTTGACTGTTTTCATAATCTTTAACCTCCATCACAGGTTATATATCCAAACTTAGGAAAAGATATTTCAAGTGTGGTTCCAGAATAAGCTGTCAGTTTCCCAGATAAGGGCATGAAGCTTTAACTTAAAACATGGGGAAAGGCACAGAATGTGAGTGGCTCCTCCTGAATTTAGTTGGTCTAACTATTCCTCCACCTTGGTTAGCCTGTTTCATGACCCTGTATCCTAGAAACTTTGCTGATTCATAAATATCTATTCCAGGCTGTATACTTACCCATGGGAGACTCCCCTTCTGTGCCTGGCCTCTGCCTCTGGCTTCTGCTCAGGCTGTTATCTTTAGGACTGAGGATGAATAGAAGCCCAGCAAGGACCCTCTGCTGCTCATTTCCCACTCCCGAGGGCTCCACCCAGTCTTCCTCACTAAACATAGCTCAGCTTCTTAACAGGCCTCTGGGATGTCAAAGAAAAGTGTCCCCTTTCCTCAGAATTGGCGGGTTAATCGCTTTTTCTTTCAGTTCCCTGAACGTAAGCATATAACAGAGCAATCATTTGGTATTAAATCATCGATTTGCTTCAAGGCTGAGATTAAGCCAGTCACATCAGACATTTTAATACTAGCAAAAGGCTTTGTGTGATTTCTTTCTCTTTCTGCTATGACTTTATTGGCGGTCTCTAGATCACAGGCACTTTGACAAGTTTGTCAGTGTTTGGGACAGTCTTAATCAGGAAGAAAAAAATCCCAGGAAAACCTCTTCTGCATTCAACATTACAGGAGCTTTTCAATGCTGGTATCTGCACAAAATATGATTTGTAAACTGCATTCTTTGGAGGATATCAGTCAATTCTATTGGAGAATTTATGACCAGCTCATTAACACAGATCAATGTCAGAGATTATGTTTAAAACCTATGTGTGGGTACAACAACAACAACAAAAAACTCACGGTAAGTAATTCCATAGAAGGGAGAATATATATGAGCACAAAAGTGTGCTTTATTTTTACCTAAATATCACCATGAGCACTAAGAACCCTTAGTTCTCCTTACAAGATATTGATAGAGCAATAAAATAATTGAAAGAGTATTATAGTCATCCTTAGGTACAGAAAGCCATGTAAATACTACAAAAAAAAAATCTACATCAAAAGCATAAATACAAGATGCTCTTGGTACACTGTAATAAACCCAAAACTTTGATAAAAAACGAACGGTCTATATAGAATTGATTCAACAAATTATGTTAACAGAAAAGGAAACACTGCAGCCATTAAAATGAATCTCATCTTTATAAGAAAAATGTGTTCTCTATCTCAAGAACAAAAATGACAAATTTAAGTAACTGGACACAAGAATTTCTCAACTTTTTTGGCAGCCATTATATTAAATACATTGCATTTCTTTACATATTCAAAAATGCTATGATCAAATGCTATGTGCCATATAGCTTGCACATACTGGTGAACGTGAATGATCCAAATTTTGGATTATATATACTGAAGAATTCATTAAAAATGTAAATAGGGAGTAGTGACAAGTCCTATGAGGGAAAAAAAGGAGATGCAACTAAGGGTGGCAATGCTAGACTTCACTTAGCTGTGTGGGGAGGGGAGGCAGAGGTGCTGTATGTAAGATACAGGTGCAGGAGTGTGAGAAGGTGAGTATGCTTTGGACTCCAGGGAGATACACCTGGCATCCTGCAAGACTGGTCTTGTTCAGCACGGGCTATGCTGTGTGAGGGAAGGGAGGGGTCAGGGGTGAGACCCAGAGCAAGTAGCAGTTTGGGTCCCATTCAAGGTTAGAATTTTGAATTTTGATCCAAATGAGTTCGTTGGATTGTTTGAAAGGTTTAATTAATTTGATTTGTTGAAAGGATTTACCAGGCGTGAAATGGTACAAAGTTAACATATTTAAATTGAGTTCAGGAATCACTATCTGGCTACATGATGTAATACAAACTGCCCTGTTGGAGTGATACAGCATCACAAACAAACCCTGAGGACACTCACAGTACCATGATGTGCCACATGTTTTCTCATTTTAAAAACAACTGTGGAGTAAATGATAACGTTCCTTCTGCCTGCAAGTTCAGTTTAGCAACCTGGGGACATTTTTCAGAGATTCTTTTGCAGCACTCACTTCTTTACCAGTAGCACTTTGCAAAAAATTACACGAAACAATTAGTATGTTGTTTTTGTGATACACAAGAAAATAGGTGAATCAATGGCTTAAAAGGTATTTGTCACTTGGCAGGTTTAAAGTATGAAAAAACAAAACTTACTTCCAAATTCTACCCTCCAGAATGCTTTTTTCTCTACTGTTCCATTTTTTTTTGTACATTGACAACTTATAATTGTATAAGCTCATGAGTTACAAAGTGATATTATAATTGATATAAACATTGTGGAGAACCTAAATCAAGCTATAGAACACCCCCATTGCTTCAAATACTTAATATTCTTTGTGTTGAGAACATATAAATCACACTTTTCTCAAAAGAATTCTAGTCACTTTGATTGAAGAAGACTCCAGAAAATGGAAACATATCCCTTGCTTCTGGGTAGGAAGAAGCAATATAGTGAAAATGGACATACTCCCAAAACTGTTAAACAGATTTAATGCAGTCTCAAGTAAAATACCAATAGCATACCTTATATAATTAGAGAAAACAATCCTAAAATTCATTTGGAACCAAAAGAAACCTAGAATAGCAAAAGCAATTCTGGGCAATCAAAGCAAAGCAAGGGGCCATAACAATCCTTGACCTGAAATTATATTACAAAGTTACTGTGATAAAAACAGCACGGTGCAGGCAAAACAACAGACCTGAGGACCAACAGAACAGATGAGAAGACACAGAAACATGTCCAAACATGCTCAGTCACCTTATCTTTGACAAAGGGGCCAAACACCCTCACTGGAAGAAAGATAGCCTCTTTAAAAAATGGTCCTGGAAAAACTGGCTCTCCACATGCTGAAGATTAAAACTAGACCCATATCTTTCCCCACGAACTAAGCTAAAATCAAAGTGGATCAAAGCTCTAAACATTAAAGCAGAAACACTAAATCTGCTGGAAGATAGAATAGGTAGAACTCTTGAAGACATAGGTGTAGGCAAAGATTTTAGGAACAAAACCCCAACTGGCCAGGAAGCATCACAAAGAATCAACAACTGGACTCTAATCTTATTAAAAAGCTTTTGTACAGCAAAAGAAATTACCAACAGAGCAAAGAGACAACCCACGGAGTGGGAAAAAAATTTTGCCAGCTAGTTATCCAATAAAGTACTAATATCTCGACTATATAAAGAACTCAAACAAATTAGACTCCCCAAATTAAAAGACCCAATCTCAAAGTGGGCAGCTAAAATGAATAGAGACTTCTCAGATGAAGAAGTAGAAACACCAAATAAACATATGAAAAATGTTCAACATCACTGGTCATTTGAGAGATGCAAATTAAAACAATGGTGAGATTCTATCTCACTCCAGAAAGAATGGGTATTATCAAAAAAGCAGCCAGTAACCAATGCTGGAGGGGCTGTGGAGAAAAAGGAACCCTTCTCCACTGTTGGTGGGAGTGTACACTGGAGCTACCACTATGGAAATCAGTGTGGAGATTCTTTAAAAAACTAGCATGAGAGGTTCTATTTGACCCAGCTATTCCCCTTCTTGGTATCTTCCCAAAATAATTAAAAGCATCACACCACAGTGATACTTGCACACCCATGTTTATAGTGGCACAGTTTGTAATAGCTAAATCTTGCAAACAACTCAAATGCCCATCAACCGAGGAATGGATAAAGAAAATGTGGTTTTTTTTTTAATATACAACAGAGTACTACTCTGCCATAAAGAAAGATAAGCTTGAGACATTTTGAGGTAAATGGATGCATCTTGCGACCATACTCTTAAGTGAAATAAATCTGACACACATGTTTAAATACTGCATTGTTTCTCTGATGTGAGAATCAGAAGTGTAAATAAAGATTAAAATGTATTATATTGGGGAAGAGAAGAAAGTGTTCATATGGGAAGGGGAACAAAGGAAGGGGAGGGGGAAAAGAACAGAGGGACAATAAGAAATAGAAGGAAAAAATGGAAACAAAGCTTTTGTAAATAAGGAGGAGGAGGGGGTGAAGGGAAGGGAGGGAAAAGGGAAAAAAGAAGCAGCAAGACATATTATGTACAGGTAGAAATCCCCTATGATGAATGTTATCACTATGAACATCTAAAATGTACCATTAAAATAAAATTTAAAAAAAAGGAGAATCCTACTCACTTTTAAAAGTTCTACTACAAGGGAGGAGTTAGGAATGTGAACTTGTCCCCAGTTGTGTAACTTTTCGACTGCCTAATTTTATTTTTTTAAAAGCCAACTAACATTCACATCTGATGGCAATATTTAGTATTATCTGAATGCCACTGTGGTTTGCAGCACTACCATAAATAAACGTAAGTCTTGCCCTTCCATTTTGATACCATGAACAAATGATATTACAGCCCTCCGTGAACATCAAATATAAAGAATGCACTTTGACAAGGTTGACTTTATCTGAGCCCTGAGCTCCTGAAAAACAGGAAAGACTAGAGATTTTCATTCTCTTTTCGTTTTCTGGAAACCATCTTGCTGAAAGAAATCTCTCCATCATGTATGACTGAGAAAAGAGGCACTTATGTTCCCCTATCCATCAAGGAGAAGGCCAGATACGAACCCTCAAAATACCTTCTTTGCCTTACCTATTATTAGGTAAACTGCTTGTTTTTACTTATCACTCAGAATAAACACTTTTCCAAATATGGTTATACATCTTTCCTTCTTCATGGACCCTGATCTTTGATTCACCTTCAGCCTAGCCTGAGGATCAACTGCCTTGGACTGAGGCTGGCCTCAGAGTGAAGCATTGTCTCATCTGTGGCCCTGCGCTCTCTCATCTCATTTCCCCCACACCAGGTTCTTTCTAGCTTAGCTTAGTCCTATCCATGAAAGAAACACTTTGTTCAAGTTCTTGGGACACTCCCAGACCTTATGGTCACAGTGCTCTCCCAATTGCAATTCATCCCCATCCCACTCCAATAATGCCCCTCCTTATCAAGCCAGGATTTGTTTTGATTGACAGGATTTACCTGTCAATCTTAAATGGTTAGAGCAGTTTTGTTTATTGTTCCGTAGGTACCCCGCCCCCACGACTTTGGAAAGGTTTGTTCACCATGGAACAAAAATCAGACTATCAGAAAACAAAAATACTTTAAAATAATCAAATTATACAAACAGGCCAGACCTTGTATATATAAAAAATGTCAGTGAGACAACAACACAGTATATTACCTAAGTAAAAAGAGGAAGTAGTTTACATAAGCTTTATATGCTTTTTCTCTTGGTATCATTGAAATTCCTTTGTTCATGTTACCTCCCATGTTCACATTATCTCCAGTGGTCTATGGAATGCTGGTTGCATCAGTCCTTTTCAGAGCAACACTTTGTTAGGAATGAATGGTGCCCTCACCATTAATAATAAAGATGGCTAGAAGATTGCAAGAGCTAGTGTCATATATTTGTTTGGGTTTTGCCTTAACTGTCACACACAGAAAGGAGATAGAGAAGCAAAGATTACTTGTGGAATGTCATTTTTAAATAAGAGCACTTCAACCTTAAGCAAATGGCTACAAAAGAACTTCATAGAGTGTGTTTAAAGGTTTAAAAAGTATTTTAAAGTGGCTACAAAAGTATTTTAAAGCTAAAGGGTTTCTGTGACCATGAAGGTGAGTTGTCATAAATTAAGATGATGTTTCAAAATGCATGAAAGTTGGCTTGAGCTGGCAGGTCAGGACGCTCCCAGGTGTCAGATCTGCACTGGCCTGGCCCATGTACCAACAGGGTGAAACTCAAATAAGGTGGGAAACATCTTGGACAGGAAAGCACTGTTGCCTCCCTCTTTCATTAGTGTTTTTGTTTGTTTGTTTGTTTTGTTTTGTTTTGTTTTTTTCATTTCTCTTCTGATCCAAGCCATCACTATCTGGTAAAGCCAACAATATCCACACCACTAAGGAACTTTTAGAGACATAAATGATAAGGAGATGTGGGCGCGCTACGAAAGATCTCCCAGAGAGCTGCAGTCTGACAACTGCCCACAGACTTCATGCTTGGAGGTCAGGATCAACATAGTACCCAGCACTCACCACTGCAGACTCGGTAGGGCTAACGAGCATAGGTTCAGGTTTTGGCCTGCACCCTCCCCAAAGTGATGGCTTTCAGAGAAATTTCACTACGTGTGTATGTATACATAATATATATACATATTGGTTTGGTTTCTCCTTTTATTTTCTCTCTCTCTTCTTCATCCTGCTACCTGTCTGATGCATTTTCTTGTCTACATATACTTTCTTCTTGTTCTTGTTTTGGTTTTTACTTTCATTAACTCCTGCCTGGCTCATATCTCTCCTTCCTCAACCAAATGCTGTGATTTTTCCTTTATTTTCATTTTCTCTCTCCCAGTTGTTTTTTTTTTTTTTTTTTTTTTTTTTTTTTTTTTTTTTTTTTTTTTTTTTTTTTTTTTTTTTTTTTTTTTTTTTTTTTTTTTTTTTTTTTTTTTTTTTTTTTTTTTTTTTTTTTTTTTTTTTTTTTTTTTTTTTTTGTGTGTGTGTGTGGTGCCAGGGATCGAACTCAGGCCCTTGTGTTTGCAAGGCAAGCACTCTAATCACTGAGCTAAATCCCCAGCCCCACGCTCATTTTTTTGTATGAATAAATATTGTCTAGATTCTACATGGTTTGACCCACTACTCTCACCTTTCACTCTTGCTAAACTATCTACTCAAGTTTCCCAAAGCATAAGTAACATCCTATTTTAAGTTTTACAGCTATTAGAACTTTCATCATTACCTCTATACTTTTTCCTATCTCTCATTTCCCAAATACAAACAGGGGAAAAAAAACACTCTACTAACAGGATACCCACTACATACAAATTACTGGTTTATATTGGATTCTTCTTTATAATGGCGTCAACCTTGCTGTTATGGTTAAAGATACAAAGTTAATTTCTACCACAGTCGGTCAATTTCATGAATGCAATTGATGCTATTGCTAATGTACTAGTGTAACAAGTGTGTCATACAGGCCATAACCAGTTGTACTTTCTCATATGGTAATACTGTAATTATCTGAGGTAAAGTCATTAACATAATCCAGGGTCTTGAGACAACCACAAAAGCCAAGAATCACATATATCTAGAAGACACTGAATGAACAGAATTCTCCTTGGAAAACATGGATATTTGTCTTCAAGTAACCTCCTATAATTAAAATATAAAAATCAGCACTGAAACTAAAAGGGGGGAAATACATATAGATTCAAAGAAAATGACGAGATCCAGAAGTAAAATACAACCCCAGACCCCCAGCTCATCCAGAACAAATCCAGAGGACAATGAAATAGAGGAAATTAGAAAACACTTAACCAAACTTTCAGAAATGATAGCAGCAGAAGTTAAAAAACAGATGGATGAGGTTATAGAGAACATCAGATTAGAAATAATTTGCCAAGTTAAGAAAGAGATGACGATCATAATGAAAGACCTGCTTAGTGAATTTAGAGTAGACAGATAAAAAACAGAGGAGCTTAGAAAAACAATGGAAAACTTGACCAATCAATTTAGGAAAGAAATGGAACCCATGAAACAGATCCAAACAGATGTCCAAGAAATCAAAAACTGTCTTGAAAGTATACGCAGTCGATTAAATGAGAGCAAAGACAGAATCTCAGAATTAGAAGATAGTACTGCACTTTATGACCATGAAAAGGAAAATTTCTTAAAAATAACTATAGAATATGAGAAATCAATACAACAACTGCAAAATGATGCAAAGAAGAACAATATAAGATTGACTGGAGTGAAGGAAAAGAAGGAAACAGTGCAAAGGATCTAAGAAGATTATTCACAGACATAATGACAGAAAACTTCCCAAGCATGAGAAGAGAACTTGACATACAGATAAGTGAGGCATATAGAACCCCCAAAACACATGACCAAAATAAATCTACACCAAGACACACCATAATCAAGATTCCAAAAATTCAACAAAAGAACAGAATATTGAAAATTGTTAGAGAAAAAAAACTAAATCACCCATCAAGGTAAACCCATCAGAATCACAGTAGACTTCTCAACACGAACCCTTAAATCAAAGAGAGCTTGGAGAAAAACATTTCAAGCCTTAAAAGAAAATAATCTCCAACCCAGATTGATGTACCCAGCTAAACTATCGTTCAGCTTCAACAACGAAATAAGATATT
>PVJO010027757.1:0-19176 GCA_004026905.1 Hystrix cristata
CAGATCATTCTCCTGGTGGCAGTTGCTTCCTCCAGGCCTGTGTGTGCGGTGCAGGGAGCTGGAGAGACAGGCTGCTCAGGGACGTCTCAGTCTCCTCTCCTCTCTGGCTGTGTGGCAGGGGTGTGTGTTAAAGATCTTTCAGGGCTCATGCTGTGTAGTTTTGTATCTTCACTCACACCATTTCATCCACCCTGAAAACTATTTCCCTGGGCCCATTTTAAGCCTAGCAACATTTTGCTGTCTTCATCAAATAGGTGAAATGTCATCTCCTTTGGAGATCAACCCTGGACTTCCCTTTATTGGAATGCTCTTTCCACTTCCAGCAGAGTCTGATATAATCATTACCTTTTCTCCCCTACAACGTCTGTCATGTTGTCTTTATTGGAATTTTATGAGAACATTTTTCTTCCCATCTCCTTCTCTAAAACATGAGAGAGAGAGAGGCTGACGTACAGGGACAAGGAAACAGAGAGATAGAAACAGAAAAATAAAGTGGAGGCAAAATGTCTTTCAAGTTGTGAGACAGTAGTTGAAAGCTACACAATTATCCACAGGTGAGAATTTTTTAAGAATAATTTCGATCAATCTTGGTTTTATGGATTGGCAAAAAAAGAGAACCGATGGTTTCTGAAGATGATAGTCTTAGGATTAATGGACATTTGTAAAGCCTGAATGCTATGGTTTGGATCTAAAATGTTCCCCAAAAGTCTTATATGTTCAGAGATGGCACTTTTCTCTGAGTACCTAATCAGTAATTCAGTTATGGGAACTCTGTTGGTTAACGGATTCGTAATCTAATGGCATTATTGGGAGGTAATATGAACTCACGGGGGAGGGCCTATTAGAACTAGTTCGAGGGCAGGCCATGAAAGTATGACCTTGGGGACTGTATCTTGTATAGTCCTGGTCCTGGCCTCTTCCTTTCTGGGCCTGTCTCTGTCTCTCTGTCTCTCTCTGTCTCTCTCTCCCCCTTCTTGCTAGCTGCCATGAGATAAACAACTTTCTTCTGCCACATCACTCTGCCATGATATTGCTGCCTCGCTACAGACCTAAACACAACGGAGCCAGCTGACCACAGACTGAGCCCTCTGACACCAAGGTCAAAATAACCCTAAGTTCCTTTTAGTTGTCATTCTCAGGTAACAGCCAGGGGAAACTAACACACAGCATCGACACTTAAGGTTTACTACGCATTCGTGTGGCTTCTGCCTTCACCCACTATTTGACAGAAATCTTGGGAGGTAAATCAGGCAGTTTCTCTTTATTTTAATTTTGAAACTAAGAAAACTGAGTCTCCAGCAGATGAAGTAATGCTATCTCAATTAGCAAGTGGCAGAGCTAGATCTAAAGATATTGACTCCATTCTAGTAATATGTCTATTATATGTGGCCTAGTTGCATAAAAAGTGAATCATGTAAGAAAGAAACATAAATCTCACAAAAACTGGATGGATTAGGTGAAGGATCACAGAGTCAGAGAGAATGACAGCACTGATTTGGGAAATGGCATTATACAGCCCTCCTCAGCCTATGGAGAATGACATCCTGACAGCCAATGATGATTCTGTCCACAGTTTGACTTTGACATCATCCATTCCGCACTGGATGGGATGGGCCAGTTGTGACCCCGGGTAGAGGGTGAACAGTTCTGTGCCATGGAGAAACAGAACAGGTATCAGAGTTCACTGGAATGGACTGTGCAGTTTGGGAGTGTCCATGAGGCAGTGAGTGTAATGGAAAAAAAATTTCATCCCAAAGACTTGGGTTTGGATCCCAGTACTGTGGTAACAGTCAAGTCCCTTCATTTAGATCAACCTCAGTTTTCTCCTCTGTCAAGTGACAATGATCTTATGCACCACACTGGGAAAAATAAATAAGATTTTATTTGGAAAGTATCCATTACATAATAGAAGTTTAACGAGTCCACCATTTTCACCCCACTCATGTGGGGAAAGGAAAAATAAAACATAAAATAAATAAGCTGATATATGTGTTTGGAAATTTTGTGGGGCCGGTTCATCTCTTGTATGTCAATGTAATACATTATGTGATCATCCAAATAGCTGATAATATTAGCCGAGATGCTAATAAACGCCTACACTACAGCAGTTATGTAGACGTGTAAATAGTTTAACTTTTACATTGGCTGAGACCTTGCTGCTCATAACTCCCTTTAAATAAGTTCTATCTTGGCACACAAAATAGCCACTTCTTCTAAATGTCGTGCTCTGAGACGCTTACTGAAGCAATTGCAGATACATCGCTCTACACCCATCTATCAACGCTGCTGCTGAATTCTGGGTCTACATCACTAGCTGTAACAGAATAAAGATTCGCAAGACCATCCCAGGGCTAAACCCGGTGCCCTCTGAGGAGCTGCACAGCCTGCACGTCTTCAGTGATGAACACTCCAACTCTCTGTGAAAATGAAGGAGGCCTTGCTTCTGCATGATGTGTGCTGAGGAGCCCAGAAACATAATGGCATCCAAGTGACAGAAGACCCTCAGTGCAGAAACGCAGAGGAGGGGCGGAAAGACAAAGCCCACCTCAAGAGATTTCAGCCCAAAGCTCTCCAAGAGGTAATGAGATTGGAAGTTTTATAGAAATTGGTAGTTGGAGGCTTTATTAGTGATTAAAATAAGAAACTGGAAATAAGATGGTTTTGTTACAACTTTTGGAGGCACAGCTATTTGCCAAGAGACTTGAACAAAGTAGAATTTAGTATTGATAGTGGTTGGTTCCTTTCAGAGTAAACACAGCATCACAAAACAGGAGTGAAGAGTATGTCTCCCGCATGGCTCTGTCTCTAAGAGGCAGCATGGAGCAGTCGAAGGGGCCCAATGTCACGCAGATGTCATTTCAGATCTCAGCGTCTCTATTAGCTGTGCAACTTCAGGCCAATCAGCTTTGGCTGCCCTTGCTGTGCCTCTCACTGTAGGTTTTCTCATACATATCATACAGCAATGCAAGGAAAAATAATTGGAATTGTACATATTTGAAATACAAACTGAGGTCCTATTCTCCAGGAGCTACGTGAGAAAAGAAAGAGACCGCTGTACTTATCTGGCTTGTTGTCCTGTAAGTTATCCTTCTGCCTTTATTCCTTCAATCTTACCCACAGTCTGTAAGGTGAATAGAAGTGACAACAGTTAGAACCTTTGTCTCTGTGCACGCCGCTGTCTACTGACTGGGGAAAAAGGCAGGTGGCTTAACCACTCAGAGACTCAGTTTCTTCATTTGCAAAACGAGTGTGGTCCAGTTACAGCATGTGAAAGCGTTTTGTAATCCGTGAAGGCTGCATCCACATGTAGGAGTAGTTAAAACTGCATGAGAGAAAACAAGGTTTGGGGGATCCTAAGTGACTTCTCCAAAGTCATGAACAAGCACACAGACACTGAGAACAGGGATTGAGATAGAAACTTTAGGTTGAAAGATCCAAGTAAATAAAATCTCATTAGTTAGCATCAAATAGACATGAACAGTGGCAAAGGACTAAGTATTATATGGTATGATTCCTGAAGCCCATATACTGTATAATGCATGTGCCATATTTGCATGTACGTGCATATTATAGATATATATATCGTACACCTATGTATATTACATATATATTACATAGCTGTTATTAATATGTGGTGTACACCTCTACAAGGACAGTAAGAGAATGGAATGCTAGTGTCTTTTAGAAGACAAATTTCTATTTTAAAAATCCAATGTAGATTTTGTTCTAGTGTGACCCCAGGGATTTGACATTGGGTCAGAACCTTCATTTGTTGGGGCTGCTGAGAATGCAATCAAGTTTCTCCAAAGCACACACTCCAGACTGAGGTTCTCAGCAGAGCCCACTGGATACAAAAGCCACAGCAAACTCTGGAAGGGTTGAGGTTGTCTTGCTTTCACATTGTCTGTAGACTGCCACGTTCCTAAGAAATATAGCACAGTTCCTTTTATTACACTGATAATATTGTAATGTTTTTATTAATGTCTATTAATTTTAAAAGATAGCGGGTTACAAGGTGATGGTTTTATTATATCCTTGCTCCATTACCCTCCCTTACATCCCATCCCCTCATTCCGCTACTTACGTCAAATAATAGTCTCCCTTCTACTTTCCTGCTATCCTCTTCAGATTCCATATTTAGGAAAAACATACGATATTTGTATGTTTGTATACAATAAACATATGATATTTGTATAAGTCTGGCTTATTTTGCTTAACAGCTCCGACCATTTTCCTGCACATGGCATACCTTCATTCATTTTTATGGCTGAATAAATATGCCCATCACATATCTATAGCACATTTTCTTCGTCCATTCGTGTGTTGATGGGCACCTAGACTGATTCGCATCTTGGGCTATTGAGAGTTGTGCCATAATAAACACGGGTATGCAGGCATTTCTGCGGGGTGCTGACTTGAATCCCTTCAGATATGTACCAAGAAGAGGTACAGCTGGGTGGTGTGGTAGTGTTATTTTTAGTTTTTTGAAGACTCTCTATACTGTCATTGTGGCTGTACTAATTTACACTCTCACCAGCAGTGTACAAGGGTCCTTTTTCCTTGCATCCTTGCCAACATTTACTGTTTCTGTATTCTTGATGATAATTGTGCAGTGAGATGAAATCTCAATGTAGTTTTGAAATGTATTTCCCTAAGGGCTGAAGATGTTGAACATCTTTTCACATGTACTTATTGGCCATTTGTAGTTCTTTTGAGAAGTGTCTGTTCAATTCATTTGCCCATTTATTGGTTAGACTATTTGATTTTTGTGTGTGTGTGCTAATTCTTTTGAGTGCTTTACATATTACAGGTATTAATCTTCTGTTGGGCGAGTAGGCGGTAAAGACGTTTTCCCATTCTGTAGGCTATCTCTTCACTCTGTTAGTTGTTTCCCTTTCTTTAATTTGATGTAGTCCCATCTGTTGATTCCTGCTATTCTTTCCTGCGCACTGGAGTTCTCCTCAGGAAGTCTTTGTCTGTGCTTATGGCTTCAAGTGTTGCATCTATGTTTTTTTCTAACAGTTTCAATGTTTCAGGTCTTATATTCAGGTCATCAGCCCATTTTAAATTGATTTTTGTACAGGGTGAGAGATAGGGATCTAGTCTAAATATTTTACATATAGGTATCCAGTTTTCCCTGTATCATTTGTTAAAGAGGCTGTCTTTTCTCCAATATATGTTTTTGGTCCAGGCTCACAGATGTAATACCACAACTCGGGAGGCAGAGGCAGGAGGATTGTCATGAGTTTGAGGCCAGTCTAGGATATATAGTGAGTTCAAGGCCAGCCTGCACTACAAAGCAAGAACCTGTCTCAAAAAAAAAAAATCAGATAACTATAGTTGCATGAGTTTGTTTGTATGTCCTGTACTCTGTTCCATGACCTATGTGTCTATTCTTGAGCCAGTATCATTATGAAATTCTTTCTTTAGGGTTCTTTAATTTCCATCATAGAGTTTTTTCACCTCCTTGATTAGGTTGAGTCCTACTTTTTTCTTTTTAAGCTATTGTGAATGGAATTGTTTTTCTGATTTCTTTCTCAACTAGTTCGTTATCAGTATATGGAGGAGCTACTTATTTTTTTAATGTTGATTTTATGCCCTGATCCTTTGATGAATTTGGTGGGAGTCTTAGGGTCTCCTAAATGTATAGTAATATCTTCCACAAGTAAAGATAATTTGGCTTCTTCCTTTTCTATCTGTATCCCTTTTATTTCTTTCTCCTGTGCTCTAGCTAAAATTACAAGTGCTATATTGAACCTAAGAGGACAGAGGAGACATTATTGCAAGGCAAAATTCTTATAACATGGCCCCCATTATAGTGAGAGAGACACGAGAGCTACACACAGGGCGAGAAGATGTGTCTCACCCAGGCTGGAAGGCAGGCTATGGTCAGGTGCAGGCCAGTGTTCTGCCCATTCACTCAACACTAATTGGGATGAACACAGGTGAGGGCACGTAGTATGGGAATTGCATTGTCTCCACCACGGGTTTAGTTGTATCCTGGAGAACAGTGTCACTCCCACCACCCTAGTATTCCTACTACTTCCTATTTTTTATTTTTATCTTTGTCATAAGTCTAAACAAAATAATTCTGAAATGGTATGAGTCTAACTTAAAATCATTAAGATTCAGTCTCATCACAGGTCTTTGCCATCACCAGAAAACACCCATTTAAAAGGAGACAAGAGGGGGCTGGGGATTTAGCTCAGTGATTAGAGTGCTTGCCTTGTAAGCACAAGGGCCTGAGTTCGATCCTCGGCACCACAAAAAAAAAAAAAAAAGGAGACGAGAGGGAACGTGAGGAGCCTTCCACCTGAATGCGAGTGTGGCTCATCTCTTCAGCCTGTGTGATCACAGGAAGGCAGCCCAGCTGCCCTCTCCCCAGGCTGGCAGAGCCAAGCCAGGGCACCTGCCAGAAGAAAGAAGTCGTGTAAAGAGTAATGGCCACTTTGGGGAGTCGAGGTAGTGTGGGAGACCCTCTGATGACCTTGTGGAAATCAGTTGTTTGCCAGATCTGAGGCGTGTGAATTAATTATAGGACATAGGGCATATAAATAAAAGGGCGTAAAATTAAGGGATGGCAGTTACACATCTCTCTGACAGATATTTGAGATAGCTCTTACGTTTTGGTTTAAGAGACAAAGCCAGTTAACATTATAATGTAGGTTTGAGCACTATCATTTGACTTCCAGAGCCATTGGAGTGCAGGCCTTCTTGGCACAGGACAGACACAAAAGAGGCTTCTCTTCAGAGCCAGTGCTTAGGCCACTGGGACCCTGTCCTCTAAAAATGATCTACTTTGTTAAAGGCCCTGGAGAGTACTGTTTTAAGAGACATTTACTCAGAGAGATACTACCTTTTTTGGGGGGGGAAGTTGGGACAAGATTCCACCCACTGAGGAGCATTTGAACTGGGCCCTAACAGTAAAGTAGGAGTTTCCTAGGTGCAGGGGGCATCACTAAGGCAAGCTCCCTGGCTACAGGGACAGTGTTGAATTTCATCACTTCTATTTGCACAGAATACAGAACAAGTCTGGGCACAGTACTCAAGGGCTCAGTAAATACTGTAAATGTATGAACAGTACCAAATGTGACCACACAGAAAGGTCGATATGGCGGCAGAGTGGTTCACATTAGCCCTAGTGAGGTAGGAATAGGGTGTGGCCTGACCTGGCTGGGAAGATGGACATGACCTTGAGGGAATGGCCTTGACCTGATGTCAGCCTGGGTCATGAAATTCCAATCACCCCTCTTCTCACAGGACTGAAAAACTCTCAGGAGAACAGAATCCAGATAAACAGAGTGGCTCCATGAGCTCTGCCCTTTTTTTCCTTCCTATGGCACCTCTAGGGAAGGAGCTCTTCCTGCTGTCTCCAGTGGAAGGCGGTATCTGCATACCCAGCCCCAAGGCTATCATGCCTTTTTGTGGTAACCCCTACCGTGCCTTTTAGGCCCAGTGCACATTTTGCTGTTTCTGTTGTTATGCTCACCTTTCCTTTTCTTTTTTTCTCTATAATTTTAAATAAAACTTTAGAACTATTTTTTGTCCCCCTCATTCAATTTTTTTTGCTTGAGGAGGGGAAGAAACCAGGAGTATTGGAACCCATCCAATAACACCAGGTTGTCCTTGCTGAGGAAGAAAGGTGGCCATAAGGAATCACCAGGAATCATGGCTGTGGAAAGGGAGCTGGGGAAAAATCAGCACAGCTGGACTACGAGAGGTGAGTAGTCCCGAGAAAAAAGCTCCTGCCCAGTGCAATCGTGGTGGGTAGGAGCCCCACATGGACAGACTGTCAGGCGCCCAGGGCCAGGCTCTGGTTGCAGTCTTGTGAGCTGTCAGAGGCAGAATAACAACTCCCGATGATGACACCAACTGCTCATCCCTAAAATCTGTGAACATTTAACCTTACACAGCAAAAAGGTCTTTGTAATTAAGGTGACAGAGCTTAAAATCAAAAGATTGTCCTGGGTTTTCCTGGGGGACCAAATTCAATCTACAGAGAACTTTGACTGAATACAGGTCGGGTGCAGCAGAGGGGAAAGTCAGAGACTCGAAATGTGATAGGGATTTGAAGCGCCATGGTTGGCCTTGAGACGCAGGGACTCACGTGCAGGGACCTGAGAGGGGTCTTGAAGGGCCCACAGACAGGATGAAAAGGAACATGGGTACCTGCGGGAGCAGAGCTAAACCCCTTCTCTCCTCTTTACCTTGCTTTCCTCCATAAGACTTACCCCATCTGACATTTTGGGCTATTTTTTTAGTCATCAGTTTCTAAGCTTCATGGGAGCAGGCACTGGTCTCCTATGACTACATCTACAGTTCTTAAAATAGTCTGTGGTTGCTGCTCAATAAATATTTAAGTGAATTCAAGATTTAGAGCACTGTGTCCTCCCCAGGACCCCACGAGGTGAGCATTATTATCACAGCGGTAGACAATCACAATGGGGCTCTTAGAGGTTAAAAGGCTGCTCCAGGCCTCACATCTAAGTGTCCTCAGCTGCTCCCCGCAGCACCAGGGGCAAAGTAGGCTCTCCTACAAACGTGCTGACTAACCAAGATGGCTGCGTTTGAACTGAGGCTTGTGCCCGTGGGTGGACGCCATCTTCACACTCCACCTCCTGCCCTGCTCTACGCAGATTCCCTGCCCTGCTCCACGCACCCCTGCATCCTCCGGCTGCTGTTCTTCTTTCTGGAGAAGCTGCTTCCTTTCTGGAGTTTCTATTTCCTTCCTTGGTGAAGATTCAGTTTATTTCATGCCAGAGTAAGTCTCAGCTTTGAATCACAACAGCCAACATTATCTGACATCAATTGCCACAGCTTAAAGAGGTTTAGGCTTGACAGACTGTAAAGTCGTTTGTAGAGCTGGAGCTAAGTGACAAAACGCCCGTCACGAGGCGTAAACCTGTCAGCTACAATTACCCACCGGGGACTCCAGAGAAGCAGAAGAATTAAACCTTGTAAATCCAAAAGGCCCAATTGGAATGATGGATTTACCAGGCATCAATTCAGGAAGGCTCCCAAATGGAGCCTTCCTCTGCTGGGGACTTTGCGTAGGACAGATCTGCACATGAAGATGGGATGGGATGGACAGTGTTGTGAGCTGGGCTGTGGTAGGTCAGAGCCAGGGAGCCCAAAGCCATCCACCAGGACCACTGTGCCACCAACCACAGTTACATCTCTGGCTCTGTCACCAAAGGGCACCAGGCAACTTCTAGCCCATCCCTGAGACCCCGCTAGACCGCTCATCAGAGTACTGCACTCTTTTGTCATGGAGGAAGAGCAGAAATAACGTTAAGTGCTCACTCAAGTCCCCTTTCTCCTCCTGTCCCCACAAATAGGCTGAATCTCCCTCTCCCTCGTGCGTGGGTCATATGTCTGTGCTCGCAGATAGGATGGAAATCAAAGGGACGCTCATACCCACATCTCTCATAGTTCTCATTCCTTTCTCTCATCCCAGCCCTGGTATGTTTGTCTGGCGGATGTAGAGTGTCAAGCAGAACGCCTCGTGACCCAGCGGCAACGGAGCCACAGATGGAAGGAACCCGAGTCCCTACAGGGCTGCGTGGCACCGAGCTCCCTCCCGACCCGCAATCCCCTAGTGCCCAGAAGATAGTAAGTATTAAATAAATGGTGGCTGCAGACAATGAAGGATTCAAACTACTTTTTGAAAAATGGTTAGAGTTTCAGCAGAGAGAAAAGATGTAAAGATGTTTGTGTTGGATAACAGGGCATTAGATAGTAGGAAAATTAATTTCCTTAGAGATGACAGACTGACACCTTGGATGTGTAACAGGCATCTCAGACACCTCTTAGTCCAAACTAAATTCCTGTTTCTCAAATCTTCTGCCCCTTTTATCACTCATGAAGACCCTGTTCTTCTCTTCCAATTTACTAAGTGGAATTCTACTTGCATTTCCAGGCCAAATTTCCTGGAGCTGGCGTCAACTCCTCTGTGTCTCTTACACTCTGCATATAATCCCTGGAAAATTGTATTAATTCTCCCTTCAAATGACACCCAGATCCAATCATGTCTCGTCACTTCCCCTGCTAGTACCGTTCTAACCGGAACAATCACTGTTCACCTGGACAGCCTGTAAACACTCTTAATCAATCTTGTTTCCATGATTATTTTATTTATTTATTTATTTATTTATTTTTTAATTTTATTTTAATGGTACATTTGCGATATGCATATTGATAACATTCATCATTGGGGATTTGTACATGATATACCTTGTTGCTTCCTTTTTTCCCGTTCCCCTCTCCCACCCCTTCCTCCCTCCCTATTTACAAAAGCTTTGTTTCCATTTTTTCCTTCCATTTCTTATTTCTTTTGTCCCTCTGTTCCTTTCCCCCTTTCCCATTTGGACACTTTCTTCCCTTTCCCAATATATGATTATTTCCCTTGGATCTATCACTGTTACTATTCCTAAGATGAAGGGACCATGTGAAAATGTGTCACAGTACATCCCTTTTCTGCTTTCTGAACAGTTTGCAAGTTCACTAGTCATCCTAACCACACCTGCAAATAAGGCCCTGTGTGAGCTTCCTCCATCACTTCCCTGACCATGTTTCCCACCTCTGGGCCCCTTGCTGTCTCCTTCCCAGCCCCCCTGGCTTCCTTACCATTTATCAAACAACGAAGCACACTGTCATCTCAGGGCTTCTGCACTCACTGTAATTCTGCCTACACCTCCTGACTGGTGCACAGATCACTTTTGCCTCTCAGCTAAGCAGGGCAAGCCCACCACCCACCCTGTTTGCAATTATATCCCTGCCACCGACCATCTCCAGCCCTGGTTGGCATGTTCCAGGACAGCTCTATCACATCCGGTACAGGTCACATTTTTGTTTACTATCTAGGGGACCCAGCTGATACCAGACATGCTCGGAACAGAGACTAAGAAATGTTCTTCACCGATGGACCTTCACGCCCCCCAACACCTTTCCCTGCTTTTTCTCTTAGTATATCTCTGTATATCGCAGAGCTTTTACAACACTGTTTATAAACACAAAAGTTTTCCTAAGTCTGGGCACTTAGGTGACATCCTGAAGGATGAGGAGCATTTCAGCCAGAGGAAGAACCGTACAGCACTCAAATGCAAAGTCCAGGGCCTGGTTGTCAGAGTGCGTCACACAATGCTGTGTCCTCATTACCTGGGACAGGGCTTGGTACACCAGTGACAACTCAACCTGTGGAGTAAAGCAAGTGTCAGGAGCAAGGATGTAGGGAGGTAACATAGTTTGAGTCATTCTGGAAAGAAAAAATGCCTGTTGTATATACAAGGGGTCATCAAAATACTGTACATAGTGAATGTCTAAATTTTAAAAAATTTTATTACAGTAAAAGATACATTGCCATGAATCCCCTCAAAATACTCCCCCTCGTTTCAAACACACTTATCTCATAGTTCTTGCCACTTCCTGAAGTAGTTCTGGAAGTTCTCTCTCCTGTGTGTCTTTTTGAGGTATAAGCAAAAATACAGTGAATACTGCTGCCAGAGCCATCCAGCTGGAAGGCAGGCTCATAAAAATATCATGGCGTGGGGTTGGGGATTAAGCTCAGCAGTAGAGTGCTTGCCTAGCAAGTGCAAGGCCCTGAGTTCGAACCCCAGCACCAAAATAAAATAAAATAAAATAAAAAACCATCACGGTGAGTCCCCATTCCCCTTGTTCCCCAGATCTGGCACCAGGCAATTTCTGGCTCTTTTGCAAAATCAAAATGAAGATAATGGTAAACCTTTTGAATTGATTCAAAACATCGAGGCAGCTGAGACAGCACAACTAAGACACTTATGAAAGAGGACTTCCAGAACTCCATCAGAAAGTGGCAAGAATGTAAAATAAGTGTGTTTGAAGTAAAGAGGAATATTGGGGGTGGGGGTTAATGGCAATGTGTCTTTTATAATAATATATTTTTTTAAAATTTAAGCATTCACCATAGTTTTGATCAAACCTTCTATACTGAGGTTGTGTCAAATCACATTAGTCAGGAATTCTTTGGTAGCAAATGCCAGAAACCAACAGGAACTAGCTTAGGGGGAAAGGGAATTAGGGAGAGGGATACTGGGATTATTCCAGGGAAGCAGGGAATGAGTTGAGCAGGAGGTCGGTGTTCTCTGGCTCAAGGGTACCAGGAACTCACTTGTATTTAAATGTCCAGATTGGATTTCCCACCCATTGTGTCACAGAGGGTCCTCACCTTGGGTAACCAGGGAGCGCTTGAGGAGCAAGGCGTTGGAAAGAACCTATTGTAAGAGCTGGGCTGTGACCGGGTGATTCTGAGAAGGTTTTAAAAATGGGGCTTGATCTGAATTGGACACTGTCAGGTAGCAAGGGTGTTCTCTGACTGAGCACCTAAGTCAATCTCACCTGCAGGGAAGGCAGACTAGAGTATGACTGAGGTATAATTGATGAGATAGTACAGTCAGCCACTCAGATCAGCCAGGCTGGGGACATTTGTTGTTTTCTGCTGTGGACAAAGTTCACACTCATGATTAGAGAGTCTTGCCTCGTCCTGAGCCGTCCTGGCTACAGGGTGGCCTTGTCTATGGCTGACATCTTGTGAAACTGTTTCTCTTGACTAAAACACCAAGATTTAGCTGCGAGAGTCAGGCCAGTACCCAGACCTCACGGGCTGCTAGCTCTTCTCTTTCTGAAGTCTAATGAGGAAAAGACGGGAGTGAAAGTGGGCTCCAAAGAGCAATGAAATGCAGCAACCTTCTCTTTCTGCCCAGGTCTTCTCCTCACCTGTCTCCTGAATCAGGTGTCCAGCGTTAAATGATCAGCTATTATCTGTTATCGTGTGGGTAGCAGTAGTGGGGGGAGGGAGAGTCCCTAGGAAAACATTAGCTCCAAATTCTCATTCAAACCAAATTAAACCAAATGTTATTGGCAGGGGGCAAAATCTGAATTAGTCCATTTTCCCCAAATCTTCCTCAGGAGTCCATTGCAGAAATGAAGCAATTTATCCAAGATTACTCTGTCTCAACACTTGCCGAGCTTGGGGAGACTTTGCCACATTTATTCTTTACTTAGCTCATCACAAAGCAAGTTGCAGCCTTATGACTGATCCCTACTAACACACACACAGGATCTCTCACCCTAGAAGCTTCTCATGTGCCCTTTATTCAAAACGGCTGGCTTTTATTCCTTGCAAAGGCTCATTTGCCGCACTGGACAGGAGCCTTCTCCCTGCAGCAATCTCCAGCTCCTCAGTGAGATCACAAACCATTTCATTTCATAATAGGATTCTTTTATTATTCCCCCAAGCATGCAAATCGAATAGCATCTGGGGCTCAGATCTTTGCTCAGCAAGGAAAACTAGCAGAAGGTGCCAAGCAAGGCACGGCATTGCTACCGTGGCTGTGTCCAGGTGTAAAACTGCTCCTTGCCTTTCCCCATTCTCCATGCTTCTGTGCCTTCCTCCCGAAGGAAACTGCCTCAATGTCAATTCGCCTTGAGGATGAGAAAGAGGGTACCTTAAGGGAAAGAGAAGTCAGGGAGAATTTATTGAGGACTTACCATGTAACAAGCACTGCACAAGTGTTATTTCACTTAATCCTCTCAACAGCCCCCTAGAGGTAAATTTTAACCCCTAATTTAAACATACAGAAACCAGAGCTGAGTGAATTGAAGTTTCTTGCTCAAGGGCACACAACAAGTAAGTGGTGAACAGGGATTTCACCCCCGCCGCATGTTCCAAGGACATCATCTAGAAAGAGGAAGAACTCAGGCTAGGATAAAGAGGGTGTCCTCAGTCAGACAGGACATGGTGTTCAGACTCCAGGCAGGACACAGTGAGGTGGAGTACATCCTGCAGTTTAGCAGTGTGCAGGGAAGAAACCAAATCCAGCTTCTGGAGGCAAGAGACAGGTTATGTTAGAGTACGGGGGCGCCTATTCTCCTTGCTTTCTTCTCTCCCTCACCCCACTTTTTTACTTTCCTCCTTCTTTATCTCCTCCCTCCCTTCTCCTTCTGCTCACATCCACTCTCTCCTTCTCTTCCTCCTCCTCTCGTTCTTGTTTCTTTGTTTCTCCTTTCCTTCCTTCCTTTCTTCCTTCCTGCCTGCTTGCTGCCTGCCTGCTGCCTGCCTGGCTTTCTTCCTTCCTTCTTTCCCACAATTAAATGCCCTTTCCAAGCACTGTGCAGACAGATTCCTTTTTGGACAGATGGAGCGATACCTGGGGGGACAAAGGACGGAGTATGCACTGTGACATTTGTGCAGGGTCACCTGGTGGAGCCACAGGACCCACTAGCGTAGGAGGAGGAGAGATACTCCCAGCCCTCCTGTGGTAGGAAAGGGAGGTTTCCAGCCTAACAAGACAAGTCTGTGGTTCTCTGGAAATTCAGTTCCTTCAGCACCATTGTCTCACCTATCTGGTTTTTGTCTTGGCCTAAGTCCTCCCTCCATTCATTTAGGTATGTCTACTGAGTATTTATCACATATCAACCATTCTGTTAGTCCTGATGATACATGGTGGAGGAGTCAGAAAATGACCAAGTATACACACAAGTGAAAGAAATAATAAGTGCTTGTGATGAGAGCTAGAAAGGAAGGAAACAGGTGCAGATGGGGAGTATAGGGGACCCCCCCGCCCCGCACCGTGTCCTGGTGCTTCATCTCACCTTGCAGGGCCGGAGCCATTGCTCATCTTGACTCTACTAAGATCAGAGTCACTTTCTGCTGTCTCAGGGAGTGGGTGTCCCCCACGCCTCCTCCCAGAAGGAGCAAAGATCCAGGGGAGTGTCAACCAAAGACTCTCCCACCACAAGGACCCCAAAGGCTCGCTCTCCCAGGCTTGTGATGCTCCATTCTGTGAGTTTGTCAGCAGCAGTCTTGCATGCAGATAGTCCTTTCAGAAAGCCCTTCCTGAAACTGGTCTGTATTAACTTCCTCACTGGTCTTGGTTCAACTTCCTAGAGTCTCAAAGAATGTGCCGTTTGATAAATGCTTTGGGTGCCTTGTATGTGCTGCTTGCCACATAGGTCCAGATTTTTATTTTCATCAATCCCTAATTGTCATGCCAACTAAATCAAAGGAAAAAATTTGCCTCCAAAAATGTGGGTTTAGAATTGGTCAATAATATGAGTATAACATCCGCTACCATCATAGGCACTATTTATAGCTATAAAGTGAAAGCTCTACAGCCCAGTCACAGGCAGAGGCATCTTCCCCCAGTCAGAGCTGGGCTGGTATAATAGAAAAGGTGCTGACCTCAGGAAGAGAGAGAACCAGACTTCGGTCACTGCTTCCTCACTTACAAGCTATGCAAATGTGAGCAAGCATCTGAACATCACCCAGTCCTCACATTCCTCATCTATGCAGAAGGAAGAGCAGAATCGGTGCTACAGTAAGAATTAGTGATTACTTAAATAAAGCGCATAGCCCAGAACCTTGAGAAGAAGACGTTAATATTCACTCTGAGCACAACTCCTATTTCACTAAAGCATCTGTTGGAATCCATAAGCCAGTGTAGCAGTGAAGGATTTCCAAGATCTTTTACTCAAGCATTCTTAAACTAGTAGATAACAAAACCAAGCCTCGAATGTGACTTCACATGGCAGGAGGATGGGCCCAGGTAGTCTCTGGAGGTCCTTTTTCTGTTACCCCAGAGCAACTCTGAACTGATCCTTTCAGTATATTGATATTGTCCAGAAAGGTTTTTTTGGGAATAAAGGGGTTCACCAGCTAGAAAAGAAGCAACTCCGCACATCTCTTTGGAAATCCGTGTTCCCCTGCCTTATAGAAAAGATATAGACACCAGGGCTACTATGCCTCCCTGTCGTGTTTTAGCTCTACAGAGCTGAACTTTTTTTCAAATGTGTATATTCACCAGGCCATCAGGCTTTAATTAGTCTGCTTTTGATTGTGAGAAACTTCACTTATCATGATCAGCTTATTCTCCACTGCCTGGCTTCTCCATTAAAAATCCATTTTAAAGGTTTAGCTCAATTATCTGGGTTGAATGGTTGATAGGTAACTACTTCAAATAATAGAGGCAAGCAGATAATTGGAAGCATTTTTCATGGTGAGATGGGAGTAGAACATAGAGGCTTTCTAAGCACAGATTGTGGGATTTTTCTCATACTTCTCATTTGAAAAGATGTTCCCATTGAGAAGAAGGCACCTACTACCTTCCATAGTTATGGAGCTTGCTCTCTCCTGCCCAAGAAAGTTTGCACTGGGGTAGAAAAATGGATCTGAACTTAATAGAAAAAACACAGTATTGGCAGTGAAATTTAATATTCATTTGCGCGCTCTCTCTCTCTCTCTCTTTCTCTCTCTTCTCCCTTGAGAAACATTCACTGAAGAGAAAAATGCTTTCTAAAATGGCAGGTGGCTTTGTGTCAAGTCCCTTCTTGGCTCTCCATTGAGCCTCACCCAAGAGGTAGACTCACTTGGTCCAGACAATAGAAGTCCTTGTAGTCCCATTAATTACCAGTGTGGTCCTAGGGTGCCATCCTTCCCAGCGTGTGTCACACTTTGCCTGAAAGGCCCTTTCCCTGCTTACCCACCTGGTAATCCTAAAACAAATGCTCCCTTGGGCAGACTTCCCTCGGTTCCAAAGCAAACAGCCCTTACTTTTTCCACTCGTTATGCCCTGCCTGGTCCTTCCTTGTGATATTTTGCTTTCTTTATTATCATCATGTAAGTATAACCATAATAGGAATGGCAACCATAGAATGTATCTTCATTCTCACATCAATCCACTGTTATTAGTTCTGTTATCTCCATTTTATAGTGGAGGAAACTGAAGCTCAAAACGTGAAGGACATTGCTCAAGGTCACAGAGCTAACGACCAGTGACGTTGAGGCCCCATGCTAATGTCACACTGAATGAACGTTCCTTTTCTTCAGGAAACCTGGGGTCCCTGAGAGCAGTAGGTCTTGTTCTCAAACCAGGACAACTATTGGCATTTGATAGATACTTGCTAAAGGATTGTGAAATGCACACATCTGTTTTGCCCTCTTGAGTTATAAGCATCCTCGCTGTTCATTTGTACGTGGGTAACACAGTCACTTTTCCTTGAGGGAAGACCTCCTCCCGCTAAAGTCCTTCACCTTTGCAATAGTTTAGGAGTTGAAGTAGAAAGGCTTGTCCGTGTTGCCTCCAGTCATACTCATTAACTGATTTTTCAAGAATATTGCTACATACTTTCTGGTTTTGATCATTTTTCTGGGAACTAGAAGTGCATTAGTTATATAAACTGCATCCAAAGTTTCTGCAGAGGAAAACCTGTTGGTTTCTACTGCATAAATAGATCTCCATTCCCAGCCTCTAGTAATAGTTTCCTCACGACACATCCATCAGTCTGTAAGTCAGTAACGTAAACAAAAATTTGCTTTTGTTTTTGTCATGAAAGGACCCTCACTTTTGGGTACCAATTTCTATATCAATAAAAGTAGGTCAGATTATACTGGGTGGATAATCCCCCAAACAGGGTGGATAATCCCATGTTAAGGCCAACAGACATCTCTTGTTTGTTCATGCCCCTTGCACAAAGCAGATTGGAGGGAGGCTTGATGTATTGTTGTTACTGATGGAGACTCCATGGCAAGGTGGGCTTTCGCCGTCACCACAGGAGAGGTTAGAAAGTGCAAGGAAGGACTTTGGCTCTAGAAGCCTTTTTCCAGGAATGACATATGACACTTCCACTAACGTCCTATTGGCCGAAGCAAGTTACATAGCCGTGTTTTTTCAACCCTTGTGCCAGGAAGAGAGTCTCAGAATACTCATGGGTGGCCTTAACTACACATGTGCCTCATTTATCAACAATGCCAAGAGGTAAAATGGCTTAGACAACTTCCATGCAGTATTTCTGGGAGGATTTCCAAAAGTATCTTCCCAGAAATCTGGGAAGATTTCTGTTAAGGTACAGTGTATGCTACAGTCTCACCTCTGGACCTATAAGGGTAAAACCCAAGATGTAGCTCATGGAAGTTAAATGGAGGACTTGGTTTTTCAACAAGTGAGTCTCAACATAGTGTCCAGTCATCTAAGGGATATTAAGGATGACAGTAAGTAGGGCCCACACTGACATTTAGAAATGGCTGTTTATTGACTTTGTACCTATTATTTAGAAAGGTATTGTTTACCTTTCTAACACGGTATTAGAGAATGAGACAAAGACATTGGGTTTTCTTTTTGTTTCTCTTTTTCCTTCCACTCCCACAGTTTGTGACTTTAAGTGAATCGCATAAACTCTTTAATGATCTATAAGTGAGGGACAAGGTGATCCTAGTCCTATCTAAACTACCTAAAGGGGTTCTTCATAAGATTACACAAAGAAACTTTTTCATTGACTTTGAGAAAATCTGGCTCTTTTGACAGTCACAGGAAAGACATGCATGTTATTAATCACAAACTCAGTCAGCGGCCACAGTATCGAAAGATTTATTAGCAAGTATTCAATATTATTGGGTGGTCAAACTCAGCTTTTTAAAATAAAATTCCATCCTTTTCATGTAGTAAAATTCCACCCTTTTCATTATTATGTCAAATAACTTATGAAATGTGTTTGTGACTATTCTTTCCTATATCATAGACACATTTGGGAGTTTGTCAACATAGTAGCATATTGATGAGTATTATGCTAGTCTGATCTGGGCTAAAATAATCAAACTATCTAATACAGCTTGATACAATTCCTACTTTATATAGTATCTAATTTAATCTTTACAACAAACCCATGTGGAAAAATTATAATTATTATTTCCATTTTACAGATGAGAAAACTGAGGCATAGGTGGGTTAAGCAAATTGCTAATGTCATATACTCAGGACCCATCCAGGAATGGTGCTGCACACTTGTAATCTGAGAGTTCAGGAGACTGAGGCAGAAGGACTATAAGTTCAGGCCAGCCTGAGGTGCATAGGGAGTCTAAGCCCAGCTTGGATTACAAAGTAAGACCCTGTCTCAAAAAAAAAAAAAGTTTTATTCGCCATCCACACTCTGTCTGAGTCCATAGTCACTTTTTTTTAATTTTTTTATTATTTTTTACCAAGAACATGTATTGGTACATTGCATACATAATGATCATAATCAACATGGTTATTTTGTACCTGTACATGATACATCTTGGTTTTCCCCCCTCTTCCCCCCTTCCCCTCCCCTCCCTTCCATTCACCCACCCCTCCCTATTTGCAATAAGTGTAACTATACTTTACCATT